>JAPXFY010000034.1:40822307-40829807 GCA_030674185.1 Monoplex corrugatus
TGTCCTAAAGAGTAAGCCTTTTCTACTTTAAAGTTAGGAATTAGAAAGCCAGCGCCTGCTTTACCATCATCTAGAACAGAGCCATCTGTGAAGATTTTTAAGTAATGTGAATATTTTTTATGCAGATGTGACAGAACATCAATTGCTAACAAGTGTGGATTAATATCTTTTGTCAGGTCAGTATCAGTGTAGTTGATATCAAAAATAGCATTGGACAGTTCCCAGGGGGGTAGAGGACAACATATCATTTTATGTGAAACTTTGTTAGGTAATACGTGAGAAAGTTTGAAGAGCTCATTTGTGTAAGTGGATATTGTTTCTTGTGACTTTATTGTTCTTGCTCTCTTGGGGAAATGGATGTCAGACCGAATTTTAAGTTCCGTACTGGCATAATTAGCTACTGCATTTGCTCTAACTATATATTTAGCAGTTGATAACTTCCTCCAATCTTCCAAGGGAAGGATGCCAGCTGTTTTATATACTTCTTGTGTTTTTGTATACACCGGTACCCCAAGAGCACATTTAATAGCTTTACTATCTAAGCTTTGAAGTTTTTTCAAATAGCAGTTTGGAGCTGAAAAATAGACCTCTTGACCATAAGCCAACTTAGATCTGACTAAAGCTGTGACAAGATGTAACAACGTTTTAGTGTCCTGTCCCCAAGACTGTTTACTAATAATTCTTATTAAATTATAGCTTTTCATAGCTTTACATAACAAGGCATCAATATGTTCTTTCCACTGTAAACTAGAAGTCAATTGTACTCCCAGAAATTTCACGTGAGTAGTATATTTCAGTTCCTCATCACCAATTTTAAACAACGGTACTTCTTTCGGACTGAGACCATTATTAAAAAGCATCATGTGTGTTTTTTCATTGGATATTTCCAGACCGTTAACTGTCAAGTAAGTGGAAATATTATTAATTTCATGTTGATAGAGCTTTTTAATGTATTTTATTTCTCTCAAGGAAGTCTTCCTTTTTAACGAAACATTCATCCAGATCGCTATATCATCAGCGTACTGAGCAACGTTTACATTGTTTGAGACTTGAGTTGGTAGGTCATAGATCAAAATATTAAATAATAGAGGAGATATTACGGAACCCTGAGGAATTCCCATGTTTACAGATCGTTTTTCAGAGTATGTATTACCTATTTTAGCAACTATACTTCGGTGTGTGTGTGTGTGTGTGTGTGTGTGTGAGTGTGTGTTTGTGTGTGTGTGTGTGTGTGTGTGTGTGTGTGTGTGTGTGTGTATGTGTGTGTGTGTGTGTGTGTGTGTGTGTGTGTGTGTGTGTGTGAGAGAGAGTGTGTGTGTATGTGTGAGCGTGTATGATGTGTGTTGTGTGTGTGTGTGTGTATGTGTGATTTGTGTGTCGTGTTGTGTTGTGATGTGTGTGTATGTGTGTGTGTGTGTGTGTGTGTGTGTGTGTGTGTGTGTGTGTGTGTGTGTGTGTGTGTGTGTGTGTGTGTGTTTTGTGTGAAGTAGGAGTGTGTGCTTTGTCACTGTGTGTGGACATGCATGCACACATGTGTATGTGTGTGCTTATGTAAGTATGCATGTATGTGGATGTGTTGTATTCTTAAACATGTACGTAAATGTGCATTATTGTTTTCATCTTGTAACTTGATATGTGGAAAGTAAAAAGAAAATATTTAATTTTGAAGCATGTATGAATTTTCTGAAATTATTTAGTCATATTCTAGACATTTAGTTATCTTATCATGAACATTTCTTCATGTTTTAAACATGTGAATATCATTAAACAGTTTCACCTGTACTTCTGCATGTTGGGCTGTGAAATATTCTTGCTCTGAATGTCATCCTGATTTCGTTGGGTTTTCGTGTATTTGCTGTCACCCTGTATGCCTTTTTGGGTTTGAGGGTTGTATTATATTTTGAGAATTGAACATTGTGTTTCCAGACGGCCAGCCTAGGCCTCCGTTCAGTCCTCCACGTGTAGGCAACATTGGGGCTCCATCCACTTCCCCTCCTGACAATCCTTACGATGACATAGGGACTGCTGCATCACAAGGTAACTGCAATGATATGATAACATTGACTTAAAACAAGATCGTCAGACTATTCTGAGAATCGGGATTTTTATAAGAAATATTTAACTTAAAAAGAAACAGGTCACGTTGATCTTGAAAAAGCACTGATTAAAATGTAACTTGATAGCAAATGAGGACATGCACAGACTGTTACAGAGCAATTCGGATATTATCAGAAATGCATGTGAAATTGCTGGTCACACACTTTCGTAAAATAATGCTGATTATAGGCACTTTTTGTAGGTTTGTGGTTCTTTTTGTGCAATGACTTCCAAGGCTATGAACTCACTATTCTTCAACGATCCACACCTTTGACACAAATGAGATAAACATTATCTAAAACTAGACAGATATTTGGAAGAAGTCAACAAAGAGATAAAAAGCTAATAATGCAGGCTGAGGTTAATCTTATAATTACCTAGCTTTACTTCTGTGAGAAACTGTAGTATTCAGCCATGTATTACTATACCAGATCTCCCTGAGTGATGAAGATCCAACCTGAAACTTTTTTCCCCAATCAGGCAGATTACTGACAGGGAAGTCTTGGGTTTGAGCCCATATTAATAAAACAAATTATAATGGAATATTTGATCTCCTATGTGCTCTTTCCCCGGGTTGAGTGTGCTAGGGCTCGTTAGGAAGACTGGGACCACACAGCTGAGTCTCATCCTCTTTATGGACACGTCATTGAGGGTGGCCGTCACATGTCCCTACAAACATATCTGGTGTACTTATTTTTTTGGCTTGGTTGACACCAGCATATATTATGAATATAAGCATAGAGTACTACCATGTCACGAAGTCACAATCCAAAATGAAACCCTGTAACATCAACACTGATATAGGCATTGTGTAAACTGGTCCCAGATTCTGTGGCACTTCATGTCCTACTCTTGTGGTGGATTCAGTTTAAATGTTTTCGAGGGTGTGTTGGAAAACTGAAATGAGCAATGTGAGGGTAGTGACACAGCAATGATGCAGAGGTAAATCTGCCAAAAGACAAAGAAGAAGAACAACAACAACAGTGACAAAAACAAAACTATGGACTAAAAACTAATTCATGGGGAGGTGGGGGAGCGGACAGGAAGGGAGTAGAGTGAAAGCATGTGATGGATGAAGGGGAAAATCACTGATGGACAAAAGGCGTCCACATGTCAGACTTGAATGAGTTTGTGACTGTCAAAGAGCAGAGAAAGCTCATTCCAGTTGTGTGCACAAGACACAGAATATGAACGGCGACTGATTGTGGAACATCTGTATAAAGGAACTCGTAAACAAATAGTATCACATGCAGAATGGAGAGTCGGGCGGGTGTGTGCATTCGGAAGTGGTGGCAGAGATAAGTAGGTGCAAAACAGTTCACACACTTGTAGCAGAACTTACTGGTTTACAACGTTCATACACTTGTGGCATGTTACACAGTCAACACTTGCGACTTAGGTTTACAACCGTTCATACACTTGTAAGCAAACTATTACTGGTTTACAACAGTTCATACACTTGTAGCAGAACTTACTGGTTACACTTCATAACAAACTTATGGTTTACAACGTTCATACACTTGTAGCAGAACTTACTGGTTTACAACGTTCATACACTTGTAGCAGAACTTACTGGTTTACAACCGTTCATACACTTGTAGCACAACGTTATTGGTTTTACAACAGTTCATACACTTGTAGCAGAACTTACTGGTTTACAACAGTTCAGTACACTTTGTAGCAGAACTTACTGGTTTCACTTTATACACTTGTAGCAGAACGTTTGTTTCAATCCATTGAAAGTGAACTGGTAGAACAATGTTTGTTGGTAGTGACATCATCTGTTTTTACGATTTCACTGTCTTTCCTGATGATGATTATGTCCTTTGTGTTTTTAATCCATATGAACATGTATGTGTGTTAGAAAATGAGGGTCAGGAGGGCCTCCATTGCTTCATTACTTTGGACATGAACAAACTTGTATTGTGATCCTGTTTGCGTGTGTGTATGTGTGTGTGTGTTTTGTGTGGTGTGTGTGTGTTGTGTGTGTGTGTGTGATGTGTGTGTGTGTGTGTCTGGTGTGTGTATGTACGTGCGTGGTGTGGTGTGTGTGTGTGTGTGTGTGTGTGTGTGTGTGTGTGTGTGTGGTGTGTGTGGTGTGTGTGTGTGTGTGTGTGTGTGTGTGTTCGTTCTTTGATTTAACGTCTTTTCACTATAAGTGATATTAGACGGGGAAGGGGGGGGGGGAGGGGAAATAAAAAACAATGAACAAAGTAAAATGTAGAACGATAGTTGGACGGGTGGATTTGGATAGAGGGAAGACAGAGGAACAAGACAGTAGCAGGTGGGGGAACAGTAAAATGGAACGAGAACTTAACACTAAGAATTAACTTCAACAACGTGAAGGGACATTGTAACACTAAAACACAAACCGAATAAAGTTAAAGTAATGCATTAACAGGACTGTGAACTAATGATTCTGAAATTCTAACTAACAAAGTTTGATCTGATGCAATTTTTTGGAAATAATTTTCAGAATACTTTTCTTGAGTAAACATTTTCGGTAAAAAAGAACGTAGCATTTTGCATTGTGTGTGTGGTGTTGTTGTTTGTGTGTGTTGTGTGTTGTGTGTGTGTGTAGTGTGTGTGTGTGTGTGTGTGTGTGTGTGTGTGTGTGTGTGTGTGTGTGTGTGTGTGTGTGTGTGTGTGGTGTGTGCCTGTTGTGTATTGTGTGTATTGTGTGTTGTGTGTGGTTTGAGTGTTGTGTTGTGTTGTGTTGTGATTGTGTGTTGTGTTGTGTTGTGTGTGTTTTTGTATGTGTTTGCTTGTGTGCTGTATTGTGTTTTGTGCTGTATTGTGATGTGTGTGTGTGTGTTGTGTGTGTGTGTGTGTGTGTGTGTGTGTGTGTGTGTGTGTGTGTGTGTGTGTGTGTGTGTGTGTAGAGAGGAGAGAGAGTGTGTGTGTATGTGTGAGCGTGTATGATGTGTGTTGTGTGTGTGTGTGTGTATGTGTGATTTGTGTGTCGTGTTGTGTTGTGATGTGTGTGTATGTGTGTGTGTGTGTGTGTGTGTGTGTGTGTGTGTGTGTGTGTGTGTGTGTGTGTGTGTGTGGTTTGTGTGTTGCGTTGTGTTGTGTTGTGTGTGTGTGTGTGTGTGTGTGTGTGTGTGTGTGTGTGTGTGTGTGTGTGTGTGTGTGTGTGTTTGTGTGAAGTAGGGTGTGTGCTTTGTCACTGTGTGTGGACATGCATGCACACATGTGTATGTGTGTGCTTATGTAAGTATGCATGTATGTGGATGTGTTGTATTCTTAAACATATACGTAAATGTGCATTATTGTTTTCATCTTGTAACTTGATATGTGGAAATTAAAAAGAAAATATTTAATTTTGAAGCATGTATGAATTTTCTGAAATTATTTAGTCATATTCTAGACATTTAGTTATCTTATCATGAACATTTCTTCATGTTTTAAACATGTGAATATCATTAAACAGTTTCACGTGCACTTCTGCCTGTTGGTCTGTGAACTATTCTTGCTCTGAATGTCATCCTGATGTCGTTGGGTTTTCGTGTATTTGCTGTCACCCTGCATGCCTGAAGTGGGTTTGAGGGATGTATTAAATTTTGAGCATTGAACATTGTGTTTCCAGACGGCCAGCCTGGCCTCCGTTCAGTCCTCCACGTGTAGGCAACATTGGGGCTCCATCCACTTCCCCTCCTGACAATCCTTACGATGACATAGGGACTGCTGCATCACAAGGTAACTGCAATGATATGATAACATTGACTTAAAACAAGATCGTCAGACTATTCTGAGAATCGGGATTTTTATAAGAAATATTTAACTTAAAAAGAAACAGGTCACGTTGATCTTGAAAAAGCACTGATTCAAATGTAACTTGATAGCAAATGAGGACATGCACAGACTGTTACAGAGCAATTCGGATATTATCAGAAATGCATGTGAAATTGCTGGTCACACACTTTCGTAAAATAATGCTGATTATAGGCACTTTTTGTAGGTTTGTGGTGCTTTTTGTGCAATGACTTCCAAGGCTATGAACTCACAATTTTTCAACGATCCACACCTTTGACACAAATGAGACAAACATTATCTAAAACTAGACAGATATTTGGAAGAAGTCAACAAAGAGATAAAAAGCTAATAATGCAGGCTGAGGTTAATCTTATAATTACCTAGCTTTACTTCTGTGAGAAATTGTAGTATTCAGCCATGAATTACTATACCAGATCTCCCTGAGTGATGAAGATCCAACCTGAAACTTTTTTCCCCAATCAGGTAGATTACTGACAGGGAAGTCTTGGGTTTGAGCCCATATCAATAAAACAAATTAAAATGGAATATTTGATCTCCTATGTGCTCTTTCCCCGGGTTGAGTGTGCTAGGGCTCGTTAGGAAGACTGGGAGCACACAGCTGAGTCTCATCCTCTTTATGGACACGTCATTGAGGGTGGCCGTCACATGTCCCTACAAACATATCTGGTGTACTTATTTTTTTGGCTTGGTTGACACCAGCATATATTATGAATGTAAGCATAGAGTACTACCATGTCACGAAGTCACAATCCAAAATGAAACCCTGTAACATCAACACTGATATAGGCATTGTGTAAACTGGTCCCAGATTCTGTGGCGCTTCATGTCCTACTCTTGTGGTGGATTCAGTTTAAATGATTTCGAGGGTGTGTTGGAAAACTGAAATGAGCAATGTGAGGGTAGTGACACAGCAATGATGCAGAGGTAAATCTGCCAAAAGACAAAGAAGAAGAACAACAACAACAGTAATAAAACAAACTAAGGACACATACATGGGTAGGGGGGGGGGGGAGGACAGGAGGGGAGTAGAGTGAAAGCATGTGATGGATGAAGGGGAAAATCACTGATGGACAAAAGGCGTCCACAAGTCAGACTTCAATGAGTTTGTGACTGTCAAAGAGCAGAGAAAGCTCATTCCAGTTGTGTGCACCAGACACAGAATATGAACGGCGACTGATTGTGGAACATCTGTATAAAGGAACTTGTAAACACATAGTATCACATGCAGAATGGAGAATCGGGCGGGTGTGTGCATTCGGAAGTGGTGGCAGAGATAAGTAGGTGCAAACAGTTCACACACTTGTAGCAGAACTACTGGTTTACAACCGTTCATACACTTGTAGCAGAACTTACTGGTTTACAACAGTTCATACACTTGTAGCACAACTTACTGGTTTACAACCGTTCATACACTTGTAGCAGAACTACTGGTTTACAACGTTCATACACTTGTAGCAGAACTTACTGGTTTACAACAGTTCATACACTTGTAGCAGAACTTATTGGTTTACAACAGTTCATACACTTGTAGCAGAACTTACTGGTTTAAACTGTTCATACACTTGTAGCAGAACTATGGTTTACAACAGTTCATACACTTGTAGCAGACGTACTGGTTTACAACCG
>JAPXFY010000034.1:40832307-40842307 GCA_030674185.1 Monoplex corrugatus
AGGACATGCACAGACTGTTACAGAGCAATTCGGATATTATCAGAAATGCATGTGAAATTGCTGGTCACACACTTTCGTAAAATAATGCTGATTATAGGCACTTTTTGTAGGTTTGTGGTGCTTTTTGTGCAATGACTTCCAAGGCTATGAACTCACTATTCTTCAACGATCCACACCTTTGACACAAATGAGATAAACATTATCTAAAACTAGACAGATATTTGGAAGAAGTCAACAAAGAGATAAAAAGCTAATAATGCAGGCTGAGGTTAATCTTATAATTACCTAGCTTTACTTCTGTGAGAAACTGTAGTATTCAGCCATGTATTACTATACCAGATCTCCCTGAGTGATGAAGATCCAACCTGAAACTTTTTTCCCCAATCAGGGAGATTACTGACAGGGAAGTCTTGGGTTTGAGCCCATATTAATAAAACAAATTATAATGGAATATTTGATCTCCTATGTGCTCTTTCCCTGGGTTGAGTGTGCTAGGGCTCGTTAGGAAGACTGGGACCACACAGCTGAGTCTCATCCTCTTTATGGACACGTCATTGAGGGTGGCCGTCACATGTCCCTACAAACATATCTGGTGTACTTATTTTTTTGGCTTGGTTGACACCAGCATATATTATGAATATAAGCATAGAGTACTACCATGTCACGAAGTCACAATCCAAAATGAAACCCTGTAACATAACACTGATATAGGCATTGTGTAAACTGGTCCCAGATTCTGTGGCGCTTCATGTCCTACTCTTGTGGTGGATTCAGTTTAAATGATTTCGAGGGTGTGTTGGAAAACTGAAATGAGCAGTGTGAGGGTAGTGACACAGCAATGATGCAGAGGTAAATCTGCCAAAAGACAAAGAAGAAGAACAACAACAACAGTGACAAAAACAAAACTATGGACGAAAAACTAATTCATGGGGGGGGGGGGGGGGAGCGGACAGGAAGGGAGTAGAGTGAAAGCATGTGATGGATGAAGGGGAAAATCACTGATGGACAAAAGGCGTCCACATGTCAGACTTGAATGAGTTTGTGACTGTCAAAGAGCAGAGAAAGCTCATTCCAGTTGTGTGCACCAGACACAGAATATGAACGGCGACTGATTGTGGAACATCTGTATAAAGGAACTCGTAAACAAATAGTATCACATGCAGAATGGAGAGTCGGGCGGGTGTGTGCATTCGGAAGTGGTGGCAGAGATAAGTAGGTGCAAAACAGTTCATACACTTGTAGCAGAACTTACTGGTTTACAACCGTTCATACACTTGTAGCAGAACGTATTGGTTTACAACAGTTCATACACTTGTAGCACAACTTACTGGTTTACAACAGTTCATACACTTGTAGCAGAACTTACTGGTTTACAACAGTTCATACACTTGTAGCAGAACTTACTGGTTTACAACCGTTCATACACTTATAGCAGAACTTACTGGTTTACAACAGTTCATACACTTGTAGCAGAACTTACTGGTTTACAACAGTTCATACACTTGTAGCAGAACTTACTGGTTTACAACAGTTCATACACTTGTAGCAGAACGTATTGGTTTCAACCAGAGGAGGAACTGGGTAGAACAAGTGTTTGTTGGTAATGACATACATAGACATGTCTGTTTTTACAGCATTTCACTGTCTTTCCTCTTGATGATGATTATATCGCAGGAGAAAGCGGTTAGGGTCCACCATGCATCGCAAGAGGATACGTTTGGGGATTGGGGGTGAGAATGAACAATTGGGATTATTAAGAAGAGTTGGGGGTGAGCATGAAAAATTGTTTCTCTACTTTGATGTATCGCAAGGAGGATTTATTTTGGGGATTTATCGCAAGGAGGATTTGGTCTTGCCATCTATCAGGGAAAGAATTTAGTCTCTTTTTATCATAGGAGAATTTAGGGTCACTCTGTCTCAAACATCACATACAACCAGAAAGGAGAGTGACGAGAAGAAATACACAAATACGCTGGACATGATTCTCAAAGCAGTCCACACATAAATTGATAACTACAAAGCCTTTATTCAATTAAGAAAAAGCGTAATTCACCAAGCGTGTGTGCCATGAATCCTAATAGTCCTAAAACCCTAAGATGCACTACGAATCTTCACTAACTTACTTATCACTGAAATACTGAGCACTTCCATAATTCCTACTCTATTCCCTCTCTCTCTCTCTCTGCTTCATGGCAAAGAAAACACACTACCTACTTCTATCCCTACCCTAACAAAAGTATAAGATGAAACGTAGTCACATACCTTTAAGATAGATTGGAGACTTCTCTCGTTCACTGACTCACTGTCACACTGGGTGCCGACTCAGTGCTGACTCTCCCACTCTAGTTTCTCTCCCACTAGTAAGTCCCTCCTAACGACTGACTGCTAGCCTATATACAGTGCGATTCCCATTTACCGGTCTTTGTCTCAGCTACAAACATTCCCAGCTGCCCTCTAGCTGTTGATATCAATAAAACTGGGCATTTCAAATTTGGGGAACTTGGCGATCCTGGCATAGCTGCCTTGGTCGTCATTCAACCTACTATAAATTTTCTTGGACAGTGATGGCGATATTGACATAGCGGCCATGGTCGTCATTCCGCAG
Organism: Monoplex corrugatus; assembly: GCA_030674185.1. Taxonomy (NCBI): domain Eukaryota; kingdom Metazoa; phylum Mollusca; class Gastropoda; order Littorinimorpha; family Ranellidae; genus Monoplex; species Monoplex corrugatus. The sequence goes on from JAPXFY010000034.1 coordinate 40,834,913, forward strand.
TCCCGTTTGAATGGAAATTGCTGAGTGACAAATTGAATTATGGATGGCGTGATCTCCAGTGCGCCCACCTCATTAATTCATCTACCGAGTCGGTCAAAGGAATGTTGGTAATTCAGGCCATCGGCCTTTGTGCCCACTAAAGATGGATGAGAACCACCTGGGCGCTAGACCCTGTCCGAATGGAAATAACTGAGTGACCAGTTGAATTATGGACGGCCTGATCTGCAGCACACCCACCTCATTAACTCGTCTCCAAGTCAGTCGAAGGAATGTTTCTTCCCCCTAGGGGGGGCCCTGTGATAATATGTCCCTCCCCGACAAAAAATGTCCCATTTTTTTTTATGTGACAGTAAAGGGGGAATGGGAACATGAGGAAATAAGGTACAATTCAACACCTATTCTTGCACATGAATGACAGGCGATAGGAAGGTTTAGGAATAAGGAATTTTATCATATGATTAATGGGGAATGGGATGAATCTGAACACACATGTGCATGCTGACGGTACACTGTAGCAGTCGGGATGGGCAGGTCAGGTCCAGGTAGATCTCGTTCACCAGCTGTGGTAGGCAAAGTTTTGTTTACACAGTCAAGACTCTCACACGTGTACATATGTCGTATTTGCACTACGAGAACACCATGCACCCATAGTTCATGTCCATATGACGTACGCAGAAGGGCGTCCAAAGAAACGTGGATGAGGGAGACGAACTGGTGTGTCAGCAAGCAGTCAGGCTGAAGACAAAGAAGAATTGCAGACTGCCTGATGACCGAAGACGTGAAAGTGGCGATACATGTGGCAAAGACCATGTCCAGAGTCATGCCATCACACTCTGTTTCACCCTCTATAACAGCAATGTTAATTATGTGTGCGTGGATGTGTCTCGTATGCAAACTGTGACTGAATTGGTAAAATGATGGTGTGTGAAAGGAGTCCATGTGACGTTGAGTCAGGATGGAAGATGGCTCAGGAACATTGTTGAGCTGAGATGACTGGAGCAGAGACCATCTGCAGGACACTGGGATAATGTACAGAAGTAGTTGCGTGGAATCATCCCGATAATGAAGATCAGTAGCTTATTGCACAATGTGTTCTGATTCATGGGAATTGAGGGAATGGGATGGGAAAATATAACATTCAAATAAAGCAATCGCTTGTCACCCACGTCAAGAATAAGTTGACTGGGCAATGTATATGAAAAGAAACCACAACTACAATATACTGAAGTTTTCTGTAGTAGCATCCAAAGTCTTACTATATCATACTATAGAATAAGGAGATCTAACGCATAATAGAAGGCAAGGCATGGCACGAAAAATGCAAAATAAGAATACAAGGAAAATGCTATTCCAGAAAAAAAAAACAATGTAGCTTGAAAACACAATGCATGTACGGAGAAATATGTCCTGGAAACACAAGATACACACAGAAAATTATGTAGGCTGAAAAAGAAACTTAATCATGTAAATGACCAATACCCGAAAACCACATCATACATGTAAGCAACCATAATAATCATTTCAGAAGAATCAATCATATGCAGCAATAGATCATTGACAGGCTGATACTTGACATCCTTACAAGATTGCAAGACAAGCAGTGGTAAGCTGCACTGCACCGTGAAGCTATTATGATAATGTAAAGACAATGCAAGGAAGCGAAAAACTTTCATCAAAGAGAAGTGCCACTTGAACTATCAACAGAAACACTAATACACATTGCCGACTGTCATGAATAAACAAGAGTGAAGAAGTGAGTGCACCTGTAGCACGTATAATGTTCATCACATAGGAAGAAGCAGCGACTCAAGGTTTCATGTTGCCAATGTTCATTTTGCAAATTATGAAGATCATCAGAAATGGTGTACACACAATAATTAGCTTATAGCACTTGAATACACATGGTCGAAGCACGCTGAAAAAGTAAATGAAGTAACATAAAGTGGCATGTCTCCTTGGTACGGGGTAGGGTATAACAAGTCTTGCAAACTTGTAACAGAGCTCAAATGAGGTTCATCATACCAATTTTGTTTTATGGCATATTACTACACGATCAGCAAATGAATGACAATGAAATAGAACATGTTGGTCTTATGAAGCTAAAGTTCACAATCAACTGAACAATGTGATAATCGTTAGTAGGGTTAGTACGCTTAGGAAAAAAAAATTCAACACATGCGTTGTTGTACGCAATAGACACCAGTGTAGTTCTCAGAAGCAGGAGAAGAACACTGGGAGACAAAAATGATACGGTGCCGTATGACGTTTAATAACATGAACTGATACCTTGGATAAGAGATAATACGATGCGATACGAAATGATACAAGATGATGCTGTATGATTAGATATAATACACACTACGATACCAAAACATGTACATGATACATCTAGAAAGGCAATGTAGATGAAGGACAATATATGATACGCAATGATAAAAATGATACCCGGGGTTGCATGAAAATAAATGAGTAGAAGAATAACGTGGTGAACATGTAATGAACGCAGATACAAAATATGCACATGAACGTTTTATGAACGCAAGGTTAAAAATGAACGCAGAATTTGCATTGAGCAGGAATGCTTAAGGAGCATAAGAATGAAATCATGCAAGGAATACAAAAGGGTGTGAATGAAATGAATGAGCTCTAGAGCGCGAGCAATCATTCTGAGGACGGTGTCGCTATAGTAACGACTGTATACCGTAACGAATGAGGATGAACGCAAAGGGGTAAGATAGGGACAGCAGGGCACTGGCCCTTGCAACGGATTTCCATTGCGATAATGCTCAGAAGAGTATGGAAACGTTGAACATACTATGTAACGGTTGATGAAATACATCTTAATATTTAATCACGAACGAATAAATTAACGGTCCGGAGTTTAAGGCGGCATAAACGACCGGATCGATGGCCGTCATACAACCGAATATCAAGAACTGGAGTGAAATCATGATGGTCACAGGGTTATACGGCAGATTTTCCTGCAACAAAGGAAACACATTAATACCAGAACATACAGAATATAAAGAAAACATTGAGTTATCTGGAAAATGCAATGCTCGGTAACAATCCATTATTTAGAGCTATCGTAATAGCTCTGAAGAGAGTGTTGGCGACTTCAAATAAACATCACATTTACAGATCTCTGACGTCGTGTGTCACACGACGTGAATTGATAGGTTCTCAAAGACGGACAAGTACGGGTGCGTACACTGTTAGGTCCTCAAGCACAGTATCATGTGATGAGTAGTACATGTTTTAACAGACAATATTGAGGTGGTCCTCACCTCACTCTGTCGTGTACGACCCGAAACAACATTCTGGGGTACAGGAAGTAATATGAGGCCGTCAACACGTGACCCAAGACGTATGCAAAATAACATGAAGCAAAAAACAGCATGAACAGTACGCGGTATGTGGCATTGAGGCATAATGCTATTGCATACAAACCATAGAAAATATGAAGAATGTGCTTTTAATTATCAATGAAAAACTACTGAGACAGTGAGACAACATACCTAGTGTGAGACGTATCAGTTATGAACATTAGTGGACAACACGATCAACAGACAGGGAGACTACCAGTGTTAAGCCTCTGTGCTGACCGACGGATTTATGACTAATATACCAATGCCGTAAAATATGAGAAGAAAATAATTCACCTGGCAACATGTGCACCTGTTACCAATAGTCCAAGTGTATCGTCCACAGAGGTGGATTCCAATGTAAACTACACAGACTACATGGGAATGTTTTTCTCTCTACTATGGCCATTACCACTGTCACCATGCTGACCAAACAAAGCATAGGAACAATATGAACGACATCCGTGTGGCTGAGGGAGACGTGAAAACAATCCAAACTAACGTCACTGGGCAGCGATAAGGTACACAGGTCGATCGTAGATACCAAAGCAGACATTGTATCATAATGACTCAGTATACGTATGTGTACGAAGTAAACATGGTATTCGTAATCCAGTGGCCATACTAAGCAGACCAAAACCATTCGTATAAGTGGTTTACATGATATAATAAGGTGAATAGTAATAGTAATGTAAACGGGCCTAAGTGTGAAGACACAACACACAGGACACATAAGAAGTGAGTGGCATCATTGACCAAGCAGACTATCGTCGGCGATTTCGGCCTTTGGCAGTCTTATGAACGTGAAAGTCGCGAATGAGTTCCGCTGGTATATGTGACTCTGGTTCCCACGTTGTGGCTCTGTAACCCTGCCACTTGATTCTGTAGTGGCGGACTTTGTTAATGACCTTGCTAGCGAGGATCTTTTCTACAAAGTACATGTCTTTGTCTGACTGATTCTCACGTTGTTCCTCAGAAGTGGAGGGGCTAGCAACAGCAGGTTCTGTTTGACTGAGATGGTCTGGCTGAGGCTGTGAAACACTGATAGGCTCTGTACCAGTAGTAGTCTGTCCCGGCTGAGTGGACCCAGTGTTGTCCATGTCCCCTGTCTGCACTGGCTCATGCATGGGTTAGTGGGTCTGTCTTCAGGGGAATGATAGGGTCTCAAGCGCATCGCATTGATTGGCGATTTGAGCAGCTTGTTGTTCTGGCAATGACGGAGCACAAACACATTGTTAGACAGGATTTTGGTAATGTAATATGGTCCGTCATATTTTTGCTGCAGTTTTGCAGAGACCCCTGGGATCCTGTGTGAGCACTGCACCAGAACGCGTTGACCTTCTTTATAGTGAGGGGGGCGGGCTTTCCCATCATACTGGGTTTTATAGCGCTGCTGGGCTCTCTGAATGTTTTCACTGACCAGTTTTTTTGTAAGCTCTGCATTCTGGATGATATCTTCCATACATGGCTGTGCAGAGGCTGGAAGATCATCAGAGCGTAAAGCCGTATCAATGGGAAGTCTACACTCTTGTTTGAACAGAACAAAGAAGGGAGAAAACAGTGTAGACTCAGTGGAGGGCACTGTACGAAGTGCGGCAGCAATACCAGGCAGCAGAGAAGGCCAGTGGTGTGGGTTGTTAGCACAGTGTGCCCTGATAGACTGAGCGATAGTGGAATTTGTTCGCTCACATGTGGCATTTGTTTGGGGATGGTAGCTGCTGGTGTGCAAACGAGTGATCTGAAAGATTTTGCACACTTCAGTGACCACTTTGGACAAAAAGTTTTGACCCCTGTCTGACAGTAAGTGGTCAGGAGCACCATAACGACAGATGATGGTCTCGTACAAATGCCAGGCAATGGTAGAGGCTGTTGCATCCTTCAAGGGAATCAGTTCCACCCACTTACTGAACGAACAAACAAACAACAGAATGTACTTGTAGCCTTCTGTGCTTGGTGAAAGTGGACCCAAGATGTCACAATGCCACCTGGAAAACAGCTTGTTTGGGGCTACAGGCAAGGGGGTTAACTGCGGGTTTTGAGGATGGATAACCCGGTTTGTTTTTGACAGGCCTCACACGACTTAACGTACTCCAAGATGTCGGAGTACATGCCGATCCAGAAATACCTCAGCCTGACTGACTGGTAGGTACGTTCAGTGGCAAAGTGACCACCCAACAGAGAATCATGAAACGACAGCAGGATATCGTTTCTCAGTTCAAAAGGAACCACTAACTGTCTGACTATTCGTTCAGTTCTATGACCATGACCACGAGGATAGTACAGATGGTACAAAATGCCGTTAGACATCAGATAGTCTTGACTCTCCAGGATGAGACGACGAGCAATCTTATCATCCTGGGAAAGCTGACCGTTTTCCAAGTAGTCAATAAAAGGACGACACTGGGGGTCAGCCAACTGCATCTGTCGTAAGTCTGTATCATCGACCTTGTCTACCTGACAGACAACCATCTCTTTCTCAATCACCCTATTACTCCATCCAGGCGATGTGCTGGTGGGCGTGGTAGGGAGAGACTGACCCGCCGGTGAAGTCACCTGCGGTGCTGACTTGCCCTTCAAGGTCGGTGTGGGCGGGTCGTAGTCAGGCGGTGGCCTGTCACTGACAGCGTGAGGCATACGACTGATTGCATCGGCGTTATTGTGCACCCTGCTTGGTTTGTGCACAATGTCATAGTCATAACCCTGTAGAAAAAGAGCCCAACGTCCCAAACGACCCGTGGGATCTTTAACATTCTGCAAGAATTTTGTGGCAGACTGGTCTGTGTACACCAGAAATTTGGCATGGGAGAGATACACCTTGAAGTGACGAATACCATCTACGAGAGCCAGGGTCTCTTTTTCCGTAATTCCGTAACGGAGTTCTGCGCCTCGCAGTGCACGACCGCCATAGGCAATGACTCGTTCTCTGCCATGTTCATCTCTCTGGCCAGGCACATAGCCAATGGCTTGTTTGCTTGCGTCAGTGTATAGAATGAACTGACGAGAGAAATCCGGTAGGCCAGAATTGGAGTAGTGGTGAGGGCAGTTTTCAGCGTCTGAAAAGCTTGTTTTGCTTTGTCGTTACCATTGAAATTTTGAATCATTTTTCAAAAGAGCATTGAGTGGGGCAGCTATGGCTGAGAAGTTCATGACAAAGCGCCTGTAGTAATTTGCTAGACCCAAAAATGAACGAACATCATGCTGCGACTGGGGAGTGGGGAAATTTTTGACAAGTTCCACTTTGGCTGGATCCACAGAAACACCCTCTTTTGAGACAATATGGCCTAGATAGTGAACTTTAGCAGCTGCGAAATGACATTTGCTAGGCTTCAGTTTGAGGCCTGCTTTCCTGATCCTATCAAAGATACATGATAGATGAGACAGGTGTTCCTCAAAGTTCTTAGACAAACAAAGGATGTCATCAATGAATACCAGACAGGTTTTGAAAGTAGTCCTGCAAGGACTGTGTTCATTAATGATTGGAAAGATCCTGGGGCACCTTGTAATCCAAAGGCCATTCTGTTCCAAGCAAACGACCCGAAATGTGTGGTAAAGGTCGATTTTTCTTGTGACTGAACGTCAAGAGGAATTTGCCAGAATCCAGAGAACAAGTCTAGAGTGGAAAATATTGTAGACTGACCCATGATGTCAAGAGCGTCCTCCAGTCTGGGCAGTGGGAAATGAATTGGCTTTGTGACTTTGTTCAGTTTACGGTAGTCCACAGCAAAGCGATACGTACCGTCCTTTTTTTTCACCAATACAACTGGGGAGGACCATGGTGAAGTGGATGGCCTGATAACACCATGGTGAAGCATTTCATTCACTGTCTCTCTATCTCAGCATTGAGAGCGGGGCTGTACGGTATGGTCTTTGTTTGACAGGCGCAGCATCCCCTGTATCGATGGTATGAGACATAAGATGGGTTTCCCCTAGTTCGGACATGTCGGCAGCAAATATGTCTCTGTTTTGTGCCAGAAATAGGGTCAAGTGTTCCTTTTTCTCAGCAGTAAGATCAGCATCTACCAAATTAATC
>JAPXFY010000034.1:40847307-40864807 GCA_030674185.1 Monoplex corrugatus
ATGCAATACAAATAGAAAGCAGAAATAAAGGACCAGAGCTAAATAACAAGAAAATGAAATCATAGTAATAAGCAAAAGGCAAGAAATCCCGTCATGCAAAATAACAGGAAATGGCATCACTCTGAGACAAACTGACAAGTTTAAATATCTGGGAACAGTCATCTCAACAGACGGCAGATACATGTAAGAAATAGCCAGCAGAATTGACCAAACTAAAACAGCCTTCAAGAGATGAAAAGAGTTCATACCATTAAATGCCTATCAATAAACACCAGGAAGAGACAGTCTTGAAGAAAGTAGACACAAAAAGAACATTCATGAAGAAGATTAAGAAAATACAAACAACATTTATAGGACACTTTATGAAGCAAGATAATAGAGCGCCTAGTCACTACATGAAAGCTAGGTGGAAAAAGAGGGAACAGTTAGACCCAATGAGAACAAATTAGCTAGATTTGCGGGTTGGATGAAGACAGAGAGGCCATTCGTACAGAGGGCCATGATAACCAACGCCATGCAGTAAACACATGATGATGATGATGAGGTGGAGGTGGTAAAGGTGGAGGAAGAGAAGGAGGAGGATATTCATAATGTTGTTGAGTTCCATCTTTGATTAAGACTGCACGACTGGGGTGTACTTACGCTTACTATCATAATATGTCCTTGCATCAAACAGGCCAGTGTGGTTCAGGAGATTGAACAGTACCGTCAGTTATACCTCCATGATAGGGATGAGACTCAACTTTGTGGTCAGAGTGTTCACAACGAGCTCATAGCAACCCAACTTTGTGGTCAGAGTGTTCACAACGAGCCCATAGCACACCCAACTTTGTGGTCAGAGTGTTCACAACGAGCCCATAGCACACCCAACTTTGTGGTCAGAGTGTTCACAACGAGCCCATAGCACACCCAACTTTGTGGTCAGAGTGTTCACAACGAGCTCATAGCACACCCAACTTTGTGGTCAGAGTGTTCACAACGAGCCCATAGCACACCCAACTTTGTGGTCAGAGTGTTCACAACGAGCCCATAGCACACCCAACTTTGTGGTCAGAGTGTTCACAACGAGCCCATAGCACACCCAACTTTGTGGTCAGAGTGTTCACAACGAGCCCATAGCACACCCAACTTTGTGGTCAGAGTGTTCACAACGAGCTCATAGCACACCCAACTTTGTGGTCAGAGTGTTCACAACGAGCTCATAGCACACCCAACTTTGTGGTCAGAGTGTTCACAACGAGCCCATAGCACACCCAACTTTGTGGTCAGAGTGTTCACAACGAGCTCATAGCACACCCAACTTTGTGGTCAGAGTGTTCACAACGAGCTCATAGCACACCCAACTTTGTGGTCAGAGTGTTCACAACGAGCCCATAGCAACCCAACTTTGTGGTCAGAGTGTTCACAACGAGCTCATAGCAACCCAACTTTGTGGTCAGAGTGTTCACAACGAGCCCATAGCACACCCAACTTTGTGGTCAGAGTGTTCACAACGAGCCCATAGCACACCCAACTTTGTGGTCAGAGTGTTCACAACGAGCCCATAGCACACCCAACTTTGTGGTCAGAGTGTTCACAACGAGCCCATAGCACACCCAACTTTGTGGTCAGAGTGTTCACAACGAGCTCATAGCACACCCAACTTTGTGGTCAGAGTGTTCACAACGAGCCCATAGCACACCCAGCTGTGGTTGGAAGCTGGTCAGGGCTGAACAATTCTACAAAGACTTTTGATAGGACTGATGGGGTTTCCAACCAACAATTTCCAATTGGCAGTGTCTGGCGCTGACCACTGCACCAGGACGATTGGGTCTCTTTCTTGTGTAGATTGTATGTTTCTATATCGTCTGTACAGCTGAATTATAATCGTCTTGCTACTCTAAAATAAGAAATAAATAGTTAAATATGAAAACTGAAAGACTCACACTTAGTGTGCATTTGATTGTAATTGCTATAACTGTATCACTTTGCAGGCCCACTCTATGAGAACAGCCAGACTGCCAGTGGAACTGAGTACGTCAACTTGCAAGACAATGCCTAAGGAGCACCACTTTTTTCACCCTGCAATGTATAAATTGATTCATCCATGTGTAAATCCACCAACACATGTAATGTAATTGTTGACGTAAACGACAACCGTGAGGCATCCAGGACTCCTGGCATAGATGTGGCCTGGCCCCTTACAGTACAAGGAGTTCTGGAAAACTCCAACTGACTCAATTTTCGGATTAGTTGCTAAAAGTTATGGAAATTGCTATAGTGGATGTGATGTAACTGTGTATTGCTGAAACAGAGTCACAGTGGATAGATTTTGCACTGACTGTTGACAGTTAATTTCTTCTTGAGAGCAAGCAACATGACATCATATTGACAGTTAAGTTCTTCTTGAGAGCTGACAACATGACATCATATTGACAGTTAAGTTCTTCTTGAGAGCTAACAACATGACATCATATTGACAGATAAGTTCTTCTTGAGAGCTAACAACATGACATCATATTGACAGTTAAGTTCTTCTTGAGAGCTAACAACATGACATCATATTGACAGTTAAGTTCTTCTTGAGAGCTAAGCAACATGACGTCATATTGACAGTTAAGTTCTTCTTGAGAGCTACAACATGACATCATATTGACAGTTAAGTTCTTCTTGAGAGCTAGCAACATGACATCATATTGACAGTTAAGTTCTTCTTGAGAGCTAACAACATGACATCATATTGACAGTTAAGTTCTTCTTGAGAGCTAACAACATGACATCATATTGACAGTTAAGTTCTTCTTGAGAGCTAGCAACATGACATCATATTGACAGTTAAGTTCTTCTTGAGAGCTGACAACATTGACATCATATTGACAGTTAAGTTCTTCTTGAGAGCTGACAACATTGACATCATATTGACAGTTAAGTTCTTCTTGAGAGCTAACAACATGACATCATATTGACAGATAAGTTCTTCTTGAGAGCTAACAACATGACATCATATTGACAGTTAAGTTTTCTTGAGAGCTAAATGACATCATATTGATAGTTAAGTTCTTCTTGAAGCTAACAACTGACATTCTATTGACAGTTAAGTTCTTCTTGAGAGCTAACAACATGACTTTATTGACAGTTAAGTTCTTCTTGAGAGCTAACAACATGACATCATATTGACAGTTAAGTTCTTCTTGAGAGTAACAACATGACATCATATTGACAGTTAAGTTTTTTGAGAGCTAAATCATGATCGTCATATGACAGACAATATGTTTTGATAGATGGATGTTTTCTCTTATTCATATACATGCTTGGTTTTTGTAGGTAGATGTCGTGATTGTTGGTATACATGCTTGGTTTTTGTAGGTAGATGTCGTAATTGTTGGTATACATGCTTGGTTTTTGTAGGTAGATGTCGTAATTGTTGGCATACATGCTTGGTTTTTGTAGGTAGATGTCGTAATTGTTGGTATACATGCTTGGTTTTTGTAGGTAGATGTCGTAATTGTTGGATACATGCTTGGTTTTTGTAGGTAGATGTCGTAATTGTTGGCATACATGCTTGGTTTTTGTAGGTAGATTCGTAATTGTTGGTATACAGCTTGGTTTTTGTAGGTAGATGTCGTAATTGTTGGCATACATGCTTGGTTTTTGTAGGTAGATGTCGTAATTGTTGGCATACATGCTTGGTTTTTGTAGGTAGATGTCGTAATTGTTGGCATACATGCTTGGTTTTTGTAGGTAGATGTCGTAATTGTTGGCATACATGCTTGGTTTTTGTAGGTAGATGTCGTAATTGTTGGCATACATGCTTGGTTTTTGTAGGTAGATGTCGTAAGTTGATACTGCTTGGTTTGTAGGTTGTTGTGATACATGCTTGGTTTTTGTAGGTAGATGTCGTAATTGTTGGCATACATGCTTGGTTTTTGTGGTAGTGATTGTCGTAATTGTTGGCATACATGCTTGGTTTTTGTAGGTAGATTGTATTGTTGCACTGGTTTGTAGTATTCGATTGTTGGTATACATGCTTGGTTTTTGTAGGTAGAGTGTCGTAATTGTTGGTATACATGCTTGGTTTTGTATGTTATTTTGTTTTGTAGGTAGATGTCGTAATTGTTGGATACATGCTTGGTTTTTGTAGGTAGATGTCGTAATTGTTGGTATACATGCTTGGTTTTTGTAGGTAGATGTCGTAATTGTTGGCATACATGCTTGGTTTTTGTAGGTAGATGTCGTAATTGTTGGCATACATGCTTGGTTTTTGTAGGTAGATGTCGTAATTGTTGGCATACATGCTTGGTTTTTGTAGGTAGATGTCGTAATGTTGGTATACATGCTTGGTTTTTGTAGGTAGATGTCGTAATTGTTGGTATACATGCTTGGTTTTTGTAGGTAGATGTCGTAATTGTTGGCATACATGCTTGGTTTTTGTAGGTAGATGTCGTAATTGTTGGCATACATGCTTGGTTTTTGTAGGTAGATTCGTAATTGTTGGCATACATGCTTGGTTTTTGTAGGTAGATGTCGTAATTGTTGGCATACATGCTTGGTTTTTGTAGGTAGATGTCGTAATTGTTGGCATACATGCTTGGTTTTTGTAGGTAGATGTCGTAATTGTTGGCATACATGCTTGGTTTTTGTAGGTAGATTTCGTAATTGTTGGCATACATGCTTGGTTTTTGTAGGTAGATGTCGTAATTGTTGGCATACATGCTTGGTTTAGTTTGTAGGGTAGATGTCGTAATTGTTGGCATACATGCTTGGTTTTTGTAGGTAGATGTCGTAATTGTTGGCATACATGCTTGGTTTTTGTAGGTAGATGTCGTAATTGTTGGCATACATGCTTGGTTTTTGTAGGTAGATGTCGTAATTGTTGGCATACATGCTTGGTTTTTGTAGGTAGATGTCGTAATTGTTGGCATACATGCTTGGTTTTTGTAGGTAGATGTCGTAATTGTTGGCATACATGCTTGGTTTTTGTAGGTAGATGTCGTAATTGTTGGCATACATGCTTGGTTTTTGTAGGTAGATGTCGTAATTGTTGGCATACATGCTTGGTTTTTGTAGGTAGATGTCGTAATTGTTGGTATACATGCTTGGTTTTTGTAGGTAGATGTCGTAATTGTGGTATACATGCTTGGTTTTGTAGGTAGATTTCGTAATTGTTGGCATACAATATATCACAGTGGATACATTTTGTAATTGTTGGCATACAATGTATCACAGTGGATACATTTGTAATTGTTGGCATACAATGTATCACAGTGATAATTGTGTAATTGTTGGCATACAATGTATCACAGTGGATACATTGTGTAATTGTTGGCATACAATATATCACAGTGGATACATTGTGTAATTGTTGGCATACAATGTATCACAGTGATAGATTGTGTAATTGTTGGCATACAATGTATCACAGTGGATACATTTTAATTGTTGGCATACAATGTATCACAGTGGATAGATTGTGTAATTGTTGGTATACAATATATCACAGTGGATACATTGTGTAATTGTTGGCATACAATGTATCACAGTGATAGATTGTGTAATTGTTGGCATACAATGTATCACAGTGGATACATTTTTAATTGTTGGCATACAATTATCACAGTGGATACATTGTATGGGTAAATTGTTGGTGCATACAATGTATCACAGTAGATAGATTGTGTAATTGTTGGCATACAAGGTATCACAATGGATAGAGTGTGTAATTGTTGGCATACAATATATCACAGTGATAGATTGTGTAATTGTTGGCATACAAGTATCACAATGGATAGAGTGTGTAATTGTTGGCATACAATATATCACAGTGATAGATTGTGTAATTGTTGGCATACAATGTATCACAGTGATAGATTGTGTAATTGTTGTCATACAATGTATCACAATGGATAGAGTGTGTAATTGTTGGCATACAATATATCACAGTGATAGATTGTGTAATTGTTGGCATACAAGGTATCACAATGGATAGAGTGTGTAATTTTGGCATACAATATATCACAGTGATAGATTGTGTAATTGTTGGCATACAATGTATCACAGTGATAGATTGTGTAATTGTTGTCATACAATGTATCACAATGGATAGAGTGTGTAATTGTTGGCATACAATGTATTACAGTGATAGAGTGTGTAATTGTTGGCATACAATGTATCACAGTGACTCCATGAATAGTTCTTCATTGTAGCCATTTTAATATTATGCATTGTGTATTGCGTATCTTTACATACAGGTTCCCAGAATATTCCACATGGAATTTATACTCCAATTCTCTACTGCCCTTTTGTGTCCAGTCATCATTTACAAATATTTTAATGCATCGCATTGTCATTATTCAGTAAATTGTTTAAAGGGCATTCAAGCTTGTTACTGGTCGATCTCGTATCAAGAATCCTGATACGTGAAATGCCTTTTCATGATAATAATAATCAACAAATTAATGATACAAAATCTATCTTAGTAAGATATTTTGGTAACCCTCTTTATAAACCAAAGCTTTCCCAGTAGGTTTGAAGAAATCCTAGAACCTTTATACCCCTCCCTGATTCCAGATTTTACCACTAATGACAGACTGAATATTTTTTATTGATAACACCTTAACACATGGTCGACCAGAGTTCACTTTGATTATCTGGATTAACATATGGCATATGGCATAACCTGTGCATAAGCTACACACGCTAGCAAGACCTTCTTTCACAGAATTTGACATGAATAATGAACCATATTCCCATTCTTTTACAATCAATAGATTCTATGCCATTTTTCAATGTTCCAGACACTTAGTTTGGATTTTGTTTTACTCTCCAGTGAATTATGTGTGTTTAAGCTTCAGTTAAAAACAAACTTAACACATTTTCAAATTTGTCATGAATATATATGACTTTTTAAAGACTTTTTCTTTCAGATATTCATAAAATGTCATCTGCTTGCAAGCTGAGACATTTCATTTTCAGTTTTTAATGTTTAATATTGTATGTCCTATTCTTCTGTCATCATTTAATTAAGCTAATGTCTTTGCATTGTGTATGAAAACATAGAGTGAAACTGAGTCTCCTTGTCTAAACCACTTGTTGATGGGAACTATTGTGTCCACTGGCCATTTACAATACTATCGCAGAAATAACTGATGTAGAAACAGGCCCATACATGTCCTTCATTCTGAGCCAAGATGTTGACAATGTGTGGCAAGGCAGACGAATTAGTCTGTAGTGAAAGCTTAGGATTAACCAGCGTACAACCCCTCAAGTAGATACAGGCCATTACCAGTACTTCAGTGTTAACCATGAAGTGGACAAGGCAGACAAACTAGCCTCTCAACTGATGGCTTAGGATTAACCAACATCTGGCAGCACAGCCAGTCTCATACTTATGTCAGACTATAAACGTTACAAGTAAACAATAGAGCCAGCTGTACTCGCAGTTCGGTTGGGATGTTATCAAGGATCGCCCCAGCGAAAGAAGGCGGTCCGTTGTTTCAGTGGACAGGTTCTGGCCTGTGCTTGTCCACGTCAACCCCTCCTTCATGCATTCTCAAGTAGAAGAACCTTCTCGAAAGTCGTCTTAAGATAGGTGGGGTCAGAGCCCCAGCGTGTTCTGATCCACGCTCTATAAATGAAAAGGGAAATTAACATAGGAGGAATACAGACCCAGTTCATTCTTGCAAACCACAGTCCATGTTCGTTTCTTTCCCAAAGATTTTTATGATTGTTTTCACCAATGATTTCTTGTTCCAGGCTGAGTATGTATTATGCACGATACTTAACATTATGATTTGTGTTTTCAACTTACATTCTCCATGTGCGGTTTTGTTTTCAAGTTGCATTGCTCCATGTATGTGTATGGTTTTCACACTGTAATTCTCCATATGCGTTTTTATGCTGAATATTTCCACGTATGAAATATCCATTTAAACCTGCATTTACCCATATATGCTTTACGTTTTAAGCTGCGTTTCCCAAGGTATGCATTTTTGATTGTTTTAACAATATTTCTTCATATCTAAATCGCGTTTTTAATTTGCATTTCTCCATATTTGAAGTGTGTTTTCAAACAGTATTTCTCCAGGTGTTCATTGCGTTTCTCTGCCAACAATTTCCTGGAATCATGTGTTGTACTATTATTTGGCATTTTTCATGCCTTGCCTTGGTATGTACGTTCCATATCCTTATTTTAGAATATAGTCTAGCAATGTCTGGTATTGTACTCAATCTCTTTCATCTTTCAATAATGTTTCCCCTTCGCACGTGTTCATTAGCCTACTTATTCTTGACATGGATGACAAGCGATTGTTCATCTTTTCTTCATAAAACTTTCTTATACCCACTTCTCCCAAACCCCATGAATCACGAACCACTGTACATGCGGCACCTACTCTTCATCAAGGACATGTTCCACACCATCACACCGGTTCTTCGTGAATGTGATTCACTACTGGTCTCAGTTCTAAGGTACAGGAACTGTCCAGCCATGTCAGCACTCGTTTCTGGGCCATCCCCTGCACTGGCTTAGATCTTCACTGTGCCACTCATCTGCTCAGCTACAGTCAGTTTCAGAAACATCATCCGCACACAGGTTCCTCACCAGTGCATGTTACAGAGGGTGACACAGACAGTATACTTATGATGGGTTGACTCTCGACATGGTCTTCGCCACATGGTATCACCACCCTCATCTCTATGGTCACCAGGCAGTCTGCATTTCTTTGTTGTCTTCTACCTGAATACCTGCTGACACACCAGTTCACCTTTTCCCTCCATATTTCTTTTGACGTCCTCCTGCATACGTCAAACGGACATGAACTCTGCTGTGCAACCAGAACTTATCATTCACATGTGCGCGACTCTCATGTCACAGTGTAGTAGAACATACTTAATGGTGAGACTGTTCCTGTAGTGCACATGAACATATGTACATGTGTGAGAATGACTGTTGCCATGAATATGCAGTCAAACTTCTGCCTTCCAAAGACAGTTATCTTCTCTGGAACTGAACTGCCCATCTCAACTTCTACAGTGCCTCAGGAAGCATGCACAAGTGTGTTCAGATTCATTCACCTTTGCATTGATTGAAGATGAAAAAAATTCCCCATTCCCAAACCTTCCTGTCGCCTGTCTCTGTGTACAAGAACAAATCCTGAGATAGCAAACTCCTATAAGTAATTCTATTTATGCTCACCTCCCCCAAAATGTACAAAAGAAAATGAGGACATTTTTAAGGGGAGGGGGCATACTATCGCACAAATGTCTCATGTAGAAACAGGCCCATACATGTACATCAGTCTGAGTCAAGATGTTGACAATGTCTGGGAAGGCAGACGAACTAGCTTGTAGTGAAAACTAAGGATTAACCAACGTACAACCCAAAGCTATTGCTAGTATGCTTAATGCGTTTCTACTTGTCTCTCTCCTTCCTTCTTGTTGTGTGTGATTTCTATCATCATCATCATCATGTCGAGCTTGCTCAGCTATCCATGACATGTTTCTTCCATCCTTCTCTGTCAGGCATTGCAGTGGGTAGTTCATCATATTGACAGCCCGTATCATCCATCAGTTGGTCGATGAAGGTCTTCTTTGGACGTCCTGGTCTTTGTTTGCCATGGCGGCTGGGTCTCCATAGTAGGATCCCCCACCAGTTCTTCTTTGCTACGCCAGCAGTGTCCCACGAAGCGCAGTCTCTGTTGACGTATTGATTTACTGATTGTGGGATCTTACCATATAACTCTTTGTTAGTTGGATGTTCTCTCCAGGATTTGTTCAGGGCTGCTTGCAGCATTTGCTTGTATGCTCCATCAATCTTCTTCTCCAATGTGGTTGTTAGGGTCCAAGAGATTGAGCCATATGTAAGAACGGATGGACTCTACTGCTGCTCAGAAGTTCCTTTTCAGGTTGTCTGGCAGAATGGATTTCCAGATTTTGTCCAGTTGATTTAGTGCACCCTAGGCATTTCCGAGTCTGGTGTTGACGTCTTGTTCTGTGGAGTCAATGTAGCTGCCAAGGTATTTGAAGTTTTGAAGTTGTTTGATCGTATCTCCATTGAGACTTCTCATACCTTCTGATACGTCTTGGTTCAGACAGATGAATTCTGTTTTGTTCACATTGAGGTGGAGCCCAATCTCCATTGCTGTTCTTTCGACATTGTGAAGGAGAGATGTTGCATCCTTTAGGAAGTTTGCGAGAACAGTCAGGTCATCAGCGTAATCCGCATCTGTTATCTTTACCGCAGGGTAGCGTCTGCTCTTCTGTTCTGTGAGGGTAAAGCCGAGTTTTTTGTTCTTATCCACTGCTTTCCTCAGCACACAATCGAGACAGATATGAAAATGTAGGGGGCAAGCGTATCTCCTTGAAGGACTCCAGCAGTGATGTCGAAGAAATCTGTGTCTCCATCGGGGGAGCAAACCATACAGCAGGTATTCTGATACAGCATCATGATGGCGTCTACTGTTTCCTTGGGTAGTCCATATGCAGTTAGAATCTCCTTCATTTTTCCTTGGTGGATCGAATCGAACACTTTGGAAAAGTCAATAAATAGGAGAACAGCTGGGAGGTTTTTGGTTTTTATGCCTTCCAATATACGTCTGATGGTGAGTATTTGTCCTGATGTCGATCTGTTTTGGCGAAACCCGTTTTACTTTTTCCTCAGAACTGGATCTATCACTGGCCTTATCCTATTTAGGAGCATTAGGTTGTAGATCTTTGCAGAAATTGCAGTTATGTGATTCTGCGGTAGTTCCTTGTGATTCCGAGATCACCTTTCTTGGGGAAAGGAAGCAGGCATCCTTTTGTTCATTTGTTTATTGGGTCTTGGTTATAAACGTTGTTGCAGCATTCCAGCAGTATCTGGTGAAATTCCTCTATTTTCCATACTTCCGCTGGTATCTCATCGAGTCCGCATGCTTTTCCACACTGAATGCTTTTCACTGCTATCAGTAGTTCATCCAACGTAAACAGCCCTTTCTTGATATTCAGCTCCTCCATGAAGGCTGGAGTTATTTCTTCTTCAGAGATGTCTGGAGGTTTCCCGAGTAGGTATTGGAAGTGTTGTTGCCACAGTTTTACTCGCTCTTCTTGGCTAGATGCTTTTAGCTTAGCTCTGTTACAGCTTTTTCTACCACTTATTTTGTTCACAGTTTTCCAGGCAACAGCAGATTTTTGTTGCTGACAGCATTTGTGATCTGGTCGATGTTGCTTTGTAGGCAGTTCGTTTGCTCTGCTTCATAAGCCTCTATGAGAGCAGCACGAGCATTATTGAAGTAAAAGATGTTCTCAGGGGATGGTTGAGAGTCTTTTAGTTGTGCAGCTTCTCTTAGTTGCTTGCATTTTTGACAGATTTCCTCATTCACCCATAGAGTTTGTTTTTTTTTCTTTTGGGCTTCAGCGGGATAGTGTCTCAGCTGTTTCTTTACAAATCATTTCAAAGTGGTTGTATGTCATGTTAGCAGTCTTTGCTGAGACTGTATCTTGCAGGGCAGCAAATCTATTTCTCACCCTTGTAATAAAGATATTACGAATTTCAGGGTTGTCGTTTACATTTCACCAGTCATATGGGGTAGTATTGCAAATTTCTTTTAATTTGCTCAAAGGCTCAATCGAAGTCGAGCAGAAACGATGCGGTGGTCTGATGCAACACTGACAAACGAGTTGAATGCTCTGCAATTTTTTGCACTATTTTTCCATTTCTTATTGATGATGATATAGTCGAGTTGTGCTTTGCTCCCATTTGGAGATTGGTGTGTCCACAGCTGACCTGGTCTTTTCTGGTATAGAGTGTTGAGGCATCAGAGATTGTTTTCATTGAGATAGTCTTTTAGCATAGAGCCGTTTCTGTTAGTCTGAGAGTGATATGCATATTTAAAGCCATCAAGGTTTCCAAGTTGTGCATTGAAGTAGCCACCAATGATGAGGATGTTGTGCTTCGGTACTTGTCTGGTGACTGATGTTAAGTCCTGATAAAATCTTTCGACTTCCACTTCATCACTTACATTAGTGGGACTGTAATAAGAGACTATCGAGGTTCGAGGATTTCCGTTGAAAGTAGCTATCATTATTCTTGGAGATATCATTTCGACATTGCTATGTGCATTGTAGGCCTGCTGGCTGAGAAGCAATCAATTCCGCCAGTTGAAGCATTCACGCTGTTTTTCCAACTTCCAAAATAGTGTTCTTTTGTAACAATGTCTTCATGTAAGAATCTATGTTCTTGCAGGCAAATGATGTTTTGGTTTGTAGATTCTGCTGACGCAATTACTTCAGATATCTGTCCCTCCTTCTGAAGTGCACGGGCATTGAGAGTAACTATGAAGATGTCTTTCTTTCCTTTCATCAGTCCTGCATTGAAGCTTCGAATTTTTGGTATTTTGATTACTTTGGTCTCAGTAGCTGATTTTTCGACTGCAGCCTGAGACACTGTTGCAGGACGCGCTCCTTGGTTGACCGCGCGATGAGCGATGCGGGATGAACTTCTTTGAATCTGTGTCATTTCATTGCTTTCTTTAGCTAGATAAGCACTTATGGTGGCCACTCCATACAAGCGTGGGCAGTAATTCTCTGACTGAACTAGGTGACTCTTGGCGTCTCTGTCCAGCGTCTTGTGTACTTCACCGTTAACCAAACAAAGTTCCTCCACTGATGTGCACATCCGCCATGCTGCTCTCCATGGTTTTCCTGTGACCCTAGCAAGGGTGGCTGATGGGTGTTCGGCCTTGCCAAAGGGCCTCCCATGATTTGGTCCAGGGCTGCTTATTGAATATTCGCAGCTACACCATACCAGGGCATTCCCCTATCCGCCACCCGGGGACTCACTGGGTTGGAGCGTTTGACTTCTCCTGGTGCTTGACAGCCTATCCTAGGACTGACAAGGTTCCCCAGTGATTTCTATACAGAAAGGCAAATCAAAACATCCCCCCCAAAGTCCAGAACAACACCAATAAAATCACTCCTGTGACAATACTAATATATTTGATGGGCTTATAAAAGATATCTTTCCATGTAGATACTTCATTTCTTACTCAAATAATTTTAATTCCTTCCTGACTAATGAGGCAATTAGCGTTTTCAAACTCAGGACTCATTATTAAAGTGTCAGGTAAGTTTTTAGACTAAAGGTAGTTTATCAAGTCATAAAGCAGTTTGATACTGACTCCCATACATATATCTGTTTGAGATGAAACCCGGCTGGTCATTGCTGGTGAGTGTTATTATAATACTTATTTTAATGTATTTGCTACGCATCCTGAACCATTTTGATATATTCAGTCAATAAAGAAATTGGTCTCCTGGGGGTGTATTGAGCCACTGTTCTTAACAAGTCCTTGCCGAAGGAACGCACACATCAAACTGCAGGAATTGTTGTCTACTGTGGATGGTGCATCTAGTCTTGTTTTTACTCAGCAAGTGCATTATAGTAATAATATGGCGGACCATTTTTACTTTGTAGAATTCATCTCAATCCCTTCCCCACACCCCCCCCCCAAAAAAAAAGTGTATGTACCTCCCCTGCTCCCTCTTTCTTACAACTCTCAAACACCTTATGATTGTATATCAGCCAAGTCACAAACACCTTATGATTGTATATCAGTCAAGTCACAAACACCTTATGATTCTATATCAGCCAAGTCACAAACACCTTATGGTTGTATATCAGTCAAGTCACAAACACCTTATGATTGTATATCAGTCAAGTCACAAACACCTTATGATTGTATATCAGTCAAGTCACAAACACCTTATGATTGTATATCAGTCAAGTCACAAACACCTTATGGTTGTATATCAGTCAAGTCACAAACACCTTATGATTGTATATCAGTCAAGTCAAAACACTTTATGATTGTATATAAGTCAAGTCACAAACACCTTATGGTTGTACATCAGTCAAGTCACAAACACCTTATGATTGTATATCAGTCAAGTCACAAACACCTTATGATTGTATATCAGTCAAGTCACAAACACATCATTGTATATCAGCCAAGTCACAAACACCTTATGATGTATATCAGCCAAGTCACAAACACCTTATGATGTATATCAGTCAAGTCACAAACACCTTATGGTTGTATATCAGCCAAGTCACAAACACCTTATGATGTATATCAGTCAAGTCACAAACACCTTATGATTGTATATCAGTCAAGTCACAAACACCATATGATTGTATATCAGTCAAGTCACAAACACCTTATGATGTATATCAGTCAAGTCACAAACACCTTATGATGTATATCAGTCAAGTCACAAACACCATATGATGTATATCAGTCAAGTCACAAACACCTTTCGATGTATATCAGTCAAGTCACAAACACC
Organism: Monoplex corrugatus; assembly: GCA_030674185.1. Taxonomy (NCBI): domain Eukaryota; kingdom Metazoa; phylum Mollusca; class Gastropoda; order Littorinimorpha; family Ranellidae; genus Monoplex; species Monoplex corrugatus. Next base: position 40,861,609 of record JAPXFY010000034.1, read on the forward strand.
ATATGATGTATATCAGTCAAGTCACAAACACCTTATGATTGTATATCAGTCAAGTCACAAACACCATATGATGTATATCAGTCAAGTCACAAACACCTTATGATGTATATCAGTCAAGTCACAAACACCATATGATGTATATCAGTCAAGTCACAAACACCTTTCGATGTATATCAGTCAAGTCACAAACACCATATGATGTATATCAGCCAAGTTACAAACACCTTATGATTGTATATCAGTCAAGTCACAAACACCTTATGATGTATATCAGCCAAGTTACAAACACCTTATGATTGTATATCAGTCAAGTCACAAACACCTTATGATGTATATCAGTCAAGTCACAAACACCTTATGATGTATATCAGTCAAGTCACAAACACCATATGATGTATATCAGTCAAGTCACAAACACCATATGATGTATATCAGTCAAGTCACAAACACCTTATGATGTATATCAGTCAAGTTACAAACACCTTATGATGTATATCAGTCAAGTCACAAACACCATTATGATGTATATCAGTCAAGTCACAAACACCATATGATGTATATCAGTCAAGTCACAAACACCTTATGATGTATATCAGTCAAGTCACAAACACCATATGATGTATATCAGTCAAGTCACAAACACCATATGATGTATATCAGTCAAGTCACAAACACCTTATGATGTATATCAGCCAAGTTACAAACACCTTATGATGTATATCAGTCAAGTCACAAACACCATATGATGTATATCAGTCAAGTCACAAACACCTTTCGATTGTATATCAGTCAAGTCACAAACACCATATGATGTATATCAGTCAAGTCACAACACCTTATGATGTATATCAGTCAAGTCACAAACACCTTATGGTTGTATATCATCAAGTCACAAACACCTTATGATGTATATCAGTCAAGTCACAAACACATATGGATGTATATCAGCAAGTCACAAACACCTTATGGTTGTATATCAGTCAAGTCACAAACACCTTATGATTGTATATCAGTCAAGTCACAAACACCTTATGATGTATATCAGTCAAGTCTCAAACACCTTATGGTTGTATATCAGCCCAGTCACAATCACTTATGGTTGTATATCAGTCAAGTCACAAACACCTTTGGTTGTATATCAGCCAAGTCACAACACCTTATGATTGTATATCAGTCAAGTACAAAACACCTTATGATTGTATATCAGCCAAGTCACAAACACCTTATGATGTATATCAGTCAAGTCACAAACACCTTATGATTATATATCAGTCAAGTCACAATCACCTTATGGTTGTATATCAGTCAAGTCACAAACACCTTATGGTTGTATATCAGCCAAGTCACAAACACCTTATGATTGTATATCAGTCAAGTCACAAACACCTTATGATTGTATATCAGCCAAGTCACAAACACCTTATGATGTATATCAGTCAAGTCACAAACACCTTATGATTATATATCAGTCAAGTCACAAACACCTTATGGTTGTATATCAGTCAAGTCACAAACACCATATGATGTATATCAGTCAAGTCACAAACACCTTATGATTATATATCAGTCAAGTCACAAACACCTTATGGTTGTATATCAGTCAAGTCACAAACACCTTATGGTTGTATATCAGTCAAGTCACAAACACCTTATGATTATATATCAGTCAAGTCACAAACACCTTATGGATGTATATCAGCCAAGTCACAAACACCTTATGGTTGTATATCAGCCAAGTCACAAACACCTTATGGTTGTATATCAGCCTTCTTCTCCTGTTCGATGAAACATCAGGAAAAAACACAAAACATTGAAAAGTAGCTTGTTTGTGAAAGATCCTTTGGAACAATATAAGCACAACGTATCGATCCCAGGCTCTTTGTCAAGTCTAAACATCAGGAAAGTTTTGCTGTTTTTCCCCTTAATGTTTGTATTTGTTCTCTGTTGTTTGTTACTTGTTCTTTGTTGTCCTATGTTCACGTTTGACAAAGGTCATCATCATCATCATCGTCATCAGGTGCCCTGCCGCATAGCGTTGGCGGTCATGGGCTTCCATCTGTCTCTATCTCTTGTTGCCCCAAGCATTTCCTCCACCCTCCACCCTCCTCGTCTTCAGCCATTTGGAAAAAAGAGTTTGTCTTCTCTTGTTACATTAAAGACGCTTTCTGTTTTTATTGTTGTGTTTTTCTGGTTCCCATTTGCTTGAATGCGGGCGGTGACGTTTGTTCTGGATTTCTTACCAATTACAGTCTGGGGTCAGAACAGTGAAGGGTCGCCCTATGCGTGAGGAATGAGTCCACAATCAACGACCAAGGGGCGAATATTGATTAGATCATCGTTGACCTCAGACATTGTGATAATGTCTTGCCAAGAACATCATAGACATCATGAGAGACTGGTAACTTACTGACTTGTGATAATGTCTTGCCAAGAACAATAGGGACGTCATGAGAGACTGGTAACATACTCACTGACATGTGATAATGTCTTGCCAAGAACAATAGGGACGTCATAAGAGACTGGTAACATGCTGACATGTGATAATGTCTTGCCAAGAACATCATAGACATCATAAGAGACTGGTAACATACTGACTTGTGATAATGTCTTGCCAAGAACAATAGGGACATCATGAGAGACTGGTAACATACTGACTGACATGTGATGATGTCTTGCCAAGAACAATAGGGACGTCATAAGAGACTGGTAACATACTGACATGTGATAATGTCTTGCCAAGAACAATAGGGACGTCATAAGAGACTGGTAACATACTGACATGTGATAATGTCTTGCCAAGAACAATAGGGACGTCATAAGAGACTGGTAACATACTGACATGTGATAATGTCTTGCCAAGAACAATAGGGACGTCATAAGAGACTGGTAACATACTGACATGTGATGATGTCTTGCCAAGAACATCATAGACATCATGAGAGACTGGTAACATACTCACTGACATGTGATAATGTCTTGCCTAGAACAATAGGGACATCATAAGAGACTGGTAACATACTGACATGTGATGATGTCTTGCCTAGAACAATAGGGACATCATAAGAGACTGGTAACATACTGACATGTGATAATGTCTTGCCAAGAACAATAGGGACATCATGAGAGACTGGTAACATACTGACTGACATGTGGTGATGTCTTGCCTAGAACAATAGGGACATCATAAGAGACTGGTAAC
>JAPXFY010000034.1:40869807-40884807 GCA_030674185.1 Monoplex corrugatus
AAGAGGGGCATGTTGGTCAAGCAGCTGACGCAAGCATGTGTTGTAAGTACATATGGGATCAGATGAATTGGACTGACAGGCTGACTCAAGTGCTCTATGAACATCAGTCTTGAAAACATTCTTCTCAATAGCCTTAAGATTGCGTGAAGCGATTTTCTTTGTTGCTTTGCCTGGTTTTCTAAGAGACAGTTCAAAGGAGATGACACAGTACACAGGCAACTTTTCCAAGCCTCTAAAACAAAAGTATCCACCCTCATTGCATCAGCAAAAACAAGCTTTTTCCAAACCAAAATCCTGAATGCCTCTTCTTCAAAAGAACTCTTTACAACCATGAATCATCTCCTTGGCACACGAAAAGATTTACCTCTCCCAACAAAACATACAAATGAAGAACTCCCATCTGTATTCTCCAACTATTTCACCACCAAAATACAAACTCTTCGTGACAGGCTTGACAGGACACCCTGTCAACCATGCCCACCTGACCCTTCCTTCTCTGGCACACCTCTTACTACTTTTACCCCAGTCTCACAAGAAGAAATTCTCAACACAATCAGATCCATGTCGTTCAAAACCTGCGAACTGGATCCTCTTCCAGGTTCTCTCTACGCCGACTGTCTCCCTACTCTCCTCCCATTCATCACTGACATCATCAACACTTCTCTTCAAACTGGAACTGTCCCAGATTCTTTCAAGTCTGCTATTGTTCACCCTCTCCTCAAGAAACACAATTTAGATCCAAATGAACTGAAAAATTACCGGCCTATCTCTAATCTCTCTTTCTTGTCAAAACTCCTTGAAAAAGTAGTCCTCAACCAGCTGAACTCTCACCTGTCTGCCAACAATCTCCTCAATCCTTTCCAGTCAGCCTACCGCCAGTGCCATAGCACTGAAACTGCCCTACTACACATTCTCAACAATCTCCTCCTTGCAACTGATACTGGCAAAGTCTCTCTCCTCACACTCCTTGATCTGTCTGCAGCCTTTGATACCATTGATCATGGTATTCTCCTTTCTAGACTTCATCATACTTTTGGCATCTCTGACATTGCTCTGTCTTGGTTCACTTCATACCTATCAAACAGAAAACAAACTGTTCTCATCAATGGCACTTACTCTCAACCTGCATACCTGACCTGTGGTGTTCCACAAGGATCTGTCCTTGGCCCTGTTCTTTTCACTCTTTACACCTCCCCCCTGTCCACCATCATCAACTCCCATTCTATAAAACACCACTTCTATGCTGATGACACCCAACTTCAAGACAGTGACTCACCTGATAATATACAGCGCCTGTTGACTCGCACCACTGAGTGTTACTCGGACATTAAGAACTGGATGACACACAATAGACTTCAGCTTAATGACGACAAAACAGAAGCTATCCTCATTGGCACCCGTCAGAAACTTTCTCAGCTGCCTCCTCTTTCTCTCCCATTATGTAACACATCAGTCCCAATTTCTGATTCAGCTAAAAACCTTGGTGTCTGCATTGACTCTACCCTCTCCATGAACAACTTTGTTTCTCAAACTGCCAGATCCTGCTACTATCATCTCCATCGTATAAGGCTGATCAGGAAGTATCTCTCTGTCGAAACAACTGCAAAACTCGTTCTCTCCTTCATAATGTCTCGCATTGACTATTGCAATTCACTCCTGTCTGGTCTTCCTGCCTCCACCATTCACATCCTACAGCGCATTCAAAACAATGCTGCACGCCTTGTACTCAAAAAGAAAAAAGCTGACCACATATCTCCTCTCCTGGCACTACTTCACTGGCTCCCTGTATCAAAGCGCATACAGTACAAACTAGACACCATGTGCTACAAAAGCCTCAATAACGCAGCCCCCGATTACCTGTCAAGCCTACTTGAGATCTATGTTCCCTCACGTACCCTCCGCTCTGCCTCTGATTCTCTGACTTTTCGCTTTCCACGCACTAAGCTCAATACCTATGGTCCACGAGCCTTCTCTGTTTCTGGTCCACTCTCCTGGAACAAACTTCCTCTCTCAGTCCGTCAGCAACCTACTTTTGTCTCCTTCAAGTCCGCTCTCAAAACTCACCTTTTCTCCTCCGCATAAAATCCTAACCTCACTCAACCCCCCCCCCTCTGCAGCCTGTCTCCGCTCGGAGGGAATCACATGGTTATAATATATAATTGTATATGCTATGCTCTCTATAATTTTCCATTGCTTTTATTCTTGCTTTTATTGCTTTTATTCTTTCTCCCCATTTATAGCCATGCGTGTGTGTGTGGGTGTGTGTGTGTGGGTGTGTGTGTGTGTGTGTGTGTGTGTGTGTCTGTGTGTGTGCGTGCGTGTGTGTGCGTGCGTGCGTGCTTGCGTGTGTGTCTGCTTCAGCGCTTAGATTTGATTTTATCAAGATTTTGCGCTATATAAATATTGTAATTATTATTATTATAAAATGATTAGATAACAGCATGTCACGAACAGATAAATCAACTACATCAGAAACACAGTTTGTGATTAGCCAATCTAAAGTATGGCCTTTGCGTTGAGTAGGTACATTGATCATTTGTTGCATCTTACACAGTAAGATAACTAGTAAGACACACACGGGAAACACAACAGTGGACAGTAACAGAACCAGAAGACACACATGGGAAACACAACAGTGGACAGTAACAGAACTAGAAGACACACATGGGAAACACAACAGTGGACAGTAACAGAACTAGAAGACACACATGGGAAACACAACAGTGGACAGTAACAGAACTAGAAGACACACATGGGAAACACAACAGTGGACACAGTAACAGAACTAGAAGACACACATGGGAAACACAACAGTGGACAGTAACAGAACTAGAAGACACACATGGGAAACACAACAATGGACACAGTAACAGAACCAGAAGACACACATGGGAAACACAACAATGGACAGTAACAGAACTAGAAGACACACATAAGGATTAAATTCCCTACAGATGATGTGTGCCCCGTTAGCACATTGGTAAAACCGCGTACCGCAGTTCTGAAGCGCAGAATCGCCCAGGTTGGATCCCCGGCGTGGGAAAAAAAAAAAAAAAAAAAAATAGACAACAGCAGAAGGGCATCCAGGAGTCATGACCTGGATGTGGCCCGGCCCCCCGAGAGTGTAAGGAATTCAGGGCCGAAACACTTGTCTAAAGGGGGTTACTTCTCTGAAGACCTTCTGTTGTCTAGCTCTCCCTAGAGTTTCTTTCTACCTGCACATGGTCAGTCCATTGACTTCCGGGAATAGTTCGGAGGACATTCGGGAAAGACCGAAGGACACTGGGAAAGACTAGATCTGCGGGCTTTGTGGGTTGGCTTCCCACCTTGCCTTTGATAACATGCCACGAGTTTTCCAAATGAAAGATGCTCCCAGGATTCACCGAAAGGGGGAGAGAATGATGAATCCATCGGCACTGACTCCATCACGACTGGAAACGCACAACGGACCATGATTGATGACCAGTTGGAATTTCCGTGTGCGTGTGGAAGGAGATTCACCACCAAACGCGGCATGAAGATCCACAGGACAAAAATGGGCTGTTTGAAGACACATACGAACCAGCAGCAGCGCACTGCGATAGCAGGTGAGACGTTGGATGACCAAGGCCAGGAATTAAACCATAGTGCCAAGGACATCCACGCTGACGGTTCTGATGCGGATTTTGCACAAGCTCTTAACGCCAAACGTGGAAAACTCAATTTGCCGCCTGCCGGTGCAAAAGAACAATGGAAGAAATTAGATGAGGAACTTGTCCTTAAGCTGAATGCGCTAATAGGGAACAGTACGCTGGAACACAAACTTGACACATACGGAGACATCATATACTCTATCTGCAGGGACACTTATGGAGTGAAGCAGCCAAAGACAAAAACGCCTCCCCAGAAATCCAGAAGACAGCAACAGATGGAGAGCATCCGGAGGGAGAAAAGGAAGCTTAAAAAGCGAATGAAAACTGCCTCAGAATTCGAGAAGCAAGGGCTCCTGGAACTCTGGAAAGATCTGAAGGCCAAACACAATGCTCTCAGCAAAGTGGAATCAGCAAGGCGAAGAAAGAGCAAAAAGAAGAAGACTCAAGATCGTTTCTTCAAAGATCCCTTTGACTTTGCAAGAAAGCTGTTTGAACAACCCAAATCAGGGACTCTCACAGTGGGCAAGGAAACCCTAGAGCAGCATCTCAGGGAAACATATTCCGATTCTCAGCGCGAGGCACCACTTGAAATCCAAAATCTGGTTTGGCCTGCAGCGCCAGAAGGAAAATTCAATAACAAACCACCAACACTGGATGAAGTGAAGAACGTAGTAAAGAAAGCCAGAGCCAAGTCAGCACCTGGACCAAACGGAATACCATACCTGCTCTACAAGAAATGCCCAAAAGTGCTCGAGTGGCTCCACAAGATGATTCGATCAGCATGGAGGAACCAGAAGATCAGCGACCAATGGATGAGAGCTGAAGGAGTGTACATTCCGAAGGAGCAGAACTCCAGCAGCATCAATCAGTTCAGGCCAATATCACTTCTGAACGTCGAGGGGAAAATCTTCTTCTCTGTTATGGCAGCAAGATTGACAAAATACCTGACTGAAAACAAGTATGTGGATATGTCAGTCCAAAAGGGAGGCATACCAGGAATGCCTGGATGCTTGGAACATGCCACGTTGATTTGGGATGCCATCCAAAAAGCAAGAACAGAGAAGAGAGACATTGACGTAGTTTGGCTTGATCTGGCGAATGCATATGGATCAGTTCCACACGATATGATCCAGCTGGCTCTTGAAATGTATCACATCCCAGAAAACATCCGAACAATGCTGAGGAAGTATTTCCAAGGGTTCTCAATGCGGTTCTCTACCAAAGAATACACCACGGACTGGATAGACCTAGAGGTGGGCATTGCAATGGGCTGTGCAATCTCTCCCATACTGTTCGTGTTGGCAATGGAAGTCATCTTGAAAGCTGCAATGAAGAGTTCAGGTCCAGTGAATCTGGGAGATGGATACCAGATGCCTCCTCTGAAAGCTTTCATGGATGACACAACAGTCTTGTCCACGGATGAGGAAGAGACACACCAAATCTTAAAGCAGCTGGATGAGCTGGTGGCCTCTTCAAGAATGAGGTTCAAACCTAAGAAATCCCGAAGTCTCTCACTGCGAAAAGGAAAAGTGGCAGATTCAGTCAAATTCATGGTAGCCAACCAAGCCATCCCCACTGTCACAGAAGAGCCAGTAAAAAGTCTCGGAAGATGGTATGATGACTCCCTGAAAGACACACAAAGGGGATGTGAAACCAAGCAAACAGCAGAAGAAGGCCTGAAGAAAATAGATAACTGCGGACTGCCAGGCAAATACAAAGTCTGGTGTCTACAGTTCATGCTGATACCAAAGCTGCTGTGGCCACTGCTAATCTATGACATTTGCACCAGCACAGTCGAAGCAATGGAAGCCAAAATCAACAAATACACAAGAAAATGGCTCGGTGTCCCACCTGGTCTCACTGATGTTGCATTCTACTGTCGTCAAGCAATGCTGAAGCTACCTCTGAAATCCATAGTGGAGGAATACAAAGTTGGAAAAGCAAGACTGTTGAGCATGCTGGAGGAATCGGAGGACAATATCGTGAGAGCAGTTCATCCAAAGCTGAGAACTGGCAGAAAGTGGAAAGTCCAAGAGGCTGTAAACAATGCCAAGAGAAACCTCAGCATCAAAGAAATAATTGGACACACGCAAACCAACAGACAGGGACTGGGAGCAACAAAAATGCAGTGGTGGTCCAAAGCCAAAGGGAAGGAAAAAAGAGACATGATCATACAGGAGTTGAAGGAAGAAGAAGATGTCAAAAGAGTGCAGAAGGCAGTCCAGCAAGGTCAACAGGGGCAATGGACAACATGGGACAGTGCACTCCAAAGAAGTCTCAGCTGGAACGATATGTGGCACATGGCTCCTCTAAGGATAAGCTTCCTCCTCAGATCTGTATATGACCTGCTCCCCTCGAATGCAAACTTAGTGAAATGGGGGAAAGCAGACGACCCAGCATGTCCGCTCTGTCAGAAGAAACAAACAGTGGAACATGTCCTAAGCTCTTGCAAAGTAGCGCTAGCCCAAGGAAGGTATACATGGAGGCACAACCAAGTTCTGAAAGTGATCACAGATGTGGTTAGCGAAAAAACCATGACCCCAAACGCACCAATTGCTATGACAACGTTCTACAAAGCAGGAGGGAAACAGGTCTGGCCCGAAAGGGCTATGACAACCAGCACATTGCCAAAGGGTCTTCTGGATGGAGCAGTCGACTGGGAGTGTACAGCAGACCTCCCAGAGTGGAGAAATTACCCAGATGTCATCAGCAAGACAGGCATGAGACCAGACATCGCTCTCCACTCTGACTCCTCGAAACAAGTGATTCTGATAGAACTCACTGTGCCATACGAAAGCAGAATGGAAGAAGCACATATCTACAAGACCGAAAAATACGCCGGTCTTGCCAGCACCCTGAAGAAAGCAGGTCTGCGGGTCAAAATCTTCGTCATAGAGGTCGGGGCAAGAGGGTTTGTGGGCACCTCCGCTTATGATCTCATGAAACAACTCGCCATTTCTGGGAAGAAGAGGACTAGAGCCCTTAAAGCGATGGCAGAGGCAGCAGAAAGGAGCTCAAGCTGGATCTGGGCAAGGAGGAACGAAAAAAGTGAACTTCATAAGGATTAAATTCCCTACAGATGATGTGTGCCCCGTTAGCACATTGGTAAAACCGCGTACCGCAGTTCTGAAGCGCAGAATCGCCAGGTTCGATCCCCGGCGTGGGAAAAAAAAAAAAAAAATAGACAACAGCAGAAGGGCATCCAGGAGTCATGACCTGGATGTGGCCCGGCCCCCCGAGAGTGTAAGGAATTCAGGGCCGAAACACTTGTCTAAAGGGGGTTACTTCTCTGAAGACCTTCTGTTGTCTAGCTCTCCCTAGAGTTTCTTTCTACCACACACTTCTATGCTGATGACACCCAACTTCAAGACAGTGACTCACCTGATAATATACAGCGCCTGTTGACTCGCACCACTGAGTGTTACTCGGACATTAAGAACTGGATGACACACAATAGACTTCAGCTTAATGACGACAAAACAGAAGCTATCCTCATTGGCACCCGTCAGAAACTTTCTCAGCTGCCTCCTCTTTCTCTCCCATTATGTAACACATCAGTCCCAATTTCTGATTCAGCTAAAAACCTTGGTGTCTGCATTGACTCTACCCTCTCCATGAACAACTTTGTTTCTCAAACTGCCAGATCCTGCTACTATCATCTCCATCGTATAAGGCTGATCAGGAAGTATCTCTCTGTCGAAACAACTGCAAAACTCGTTCTCTCCTTCATAATGTCTCGCATTGACTATTGCAATTCACTCCTGTCTGGTCTTCCTGCCTCCACCATTCACATCCTACAGCGCATTCAAAACAATGCTGCACGCCTTGTACTCAAAAAGAAAAAAGCTGACCACATATCTCCTCTCCTGGCACTACTTCACTGGCTCCCTGTATCAAAGCGCATACAGTACAAACTAGACACCATGTGCTACAAAAGCCTCAATAACGCAGCCCCCGATTACCTGTCAAGCCTACTTGAGATCTATGTTCCCTCACGTACCCTCCGCTCTGCCTCTGATTCTCTGACTTTTCGCTTTCCACGCACTAAGCTCAATACCTATGGTCCACGAGCCTTCTCTGTTTCTGGTCCACTCTCCTGGAACAAACTTCCTCTCTCAGTCCGTCAGCAACCTACTTTTGTCTCCTTCAAGTCCGCTCTCAAAACTCACCTTTTCTCCTCCGCATAAAATCCTAACCTCACTCAACCCCCCCCCCTCTGCAGCCTGTCTCCGCTCGGAGGGAATCACATGGTTATAATATATAATTGTATATGCTATGCTCTCTATAATTTTCCATTGCTTTTATTCTTGCTTTTATTGCTTTTATTCTTTCTCCCCATTTATAGCCATGCGTGTGTGTGTGGGTGTGTGTGTGTGGTGTGTGTGTGTGTGTGTGTGTGTGTGTGTGTCTGTGTGTGTGCGTGCGTGTGTGTGCGTGCGTGCGTGCTTGCGTGTGTGTCTGCTTCAGCGCTTAGATTTGATTTTATCAAGATTTTGCGCTATATAAATATTGTAATTATTATTATTATAAAATGATTAGATAACAGCATGTCACGAACAGATAAATCAACTACATCAGAAACACAGTTTGTGATTAGCCAATCTAAAGTATGGCCTTTGCGTTGAGTAGGTACATTGATCATTTGTTGCATCTTACACAGTAAGATAACTAGTAAGACACACACGGGAAACACAACAGTGGACAGTAACAGAACCAGAAGACACACATGGGAAACACAACAGTGGACAGTAACAGAACTAGAAGACACACATGGGAAACACAACAGTGGACAGTAACAGAACTAGAAGACACACATGGGAAACACAACAGTGGACAGTAACAGAACTAGAAGACACACATGGGAAACACAACAGTGGACACAGTAACAGAACTAGAAGACACACATGGGAAACACAACAGTGGACAGTAACAGAACTAGAAGACACACATGGGAAACACAACAATGGACACAGTAACAGAACCAGAAGACACACATGGGAAACACAACAATGGACAGTAACAGAACTAGAAGACACACATAAGGATTAAATTCCCTACAGATGATGTGTGCCCCGTTAGCACATTGGTAAAACCGCGTACCGCAGTTCTGAAGCGCAGAATCGCCCAGGTTGGATCCCCGGCGTGGGAAAAAAAAAAAAAAAAAAAAAATAGACAACAGCAGAAGGGCATCCAGGAGTCATGACCTGGATGTGGCCCGGCCCCCCGAGAGTGTAAGGAATTCAGGGCCGAAACACTTGTCTAAAGGGGGTTACTTCTCTGAAGACCTTCTGTTGTCTAGCTCTCCCTAGAGTTTCTTTCTACCTGCACATGGTCAGTCCATTGACTTCCGGGAATAGTTCGGAGGACATTCGGGAAAGACCGAAGGACACTGGGAAAGACTAGATCTGCGGGCTTTGTGGGTTGGCTTCCCACCTTGCCTTTGATAACATGCCACGAGTTTTCCAAATGAAAGATGCTCCCAGGATTCACCGAAAGGGGGAGAGAATGATGAATCCATCGGCACTGACTCCATCACGACTGGAAACGCACAACGGACCATGATTGATGACCAGTTGGAATTTCCGTGTGCGTGTGGAAGGAGATTCACCACCAAACGCGGCATGAAGATCCACAGGACAAAAATGGGCTGTTTGAAGACACATACGAACCAGCAGCAGCGCACTGCGATAGCAGGTGAGACGTTGGATGACCAAGGCCAGGAATTAAACCATAGTGCCAAGGACATCCACGCTGACGGTTCTGATGCGGATTTTGCACAAGCTCTTAACGCCAAACGTGGAAAACTCAATTTGCCGCCTGCCGGTGCAAAAGAACAATGGAAGAAATTAGATGAGGAACTTGTCCTTAAGCTGAATGCGCTAATAGGGAACAGTACGCTGGAACACAAACTTGACACATACGGAGACATCATATACTCTATCTGCAGGGACACTTATGGAGTGAAGCAGCCAAAGACAAAAACGCCTCCCCAGAAATCCAGAAGACAGCAACAGATGGAGAGCATCCGGAGGGAGAAAAGGAAGCTTAAAAAGCGAATGAAAACTGCCTCAGAATTCGAGAAGCAAGGGCTCCTGGAACTCTGGAAAGATCTGAAGGCCAAACACAATGCTCTCAGCAAAGTGGAATCAGCAAGGCGAAGAAAGAGCAAAAAGAAGAAGACTCAAGATCGTTTCTTCAAAGATCCCTTTGACTTTGCAAGAAAGCTGTTTGAACAACCCAAATCAGGGACTCTCACAGTGGGCAAGGAAACCCTAGAGCAGCATCTCAGGGAAACATATTCCGATTCTCAGCGCGAGGCACCACTTGAAATCCAAAATCTGGTTTGGCCTGCAGCGCCAGAAGGAAAATTCAATAACAAACCACCAACACTGGATGAAGTGAAGAACGTAGTAAAGAAAGCCAGAGCCAAGTCAGCACCTGGACCAAACGGAATACCATACCTGCTCTACAAGAAATGCCCAAAAGTGCTCGAGTGGCTCCACAAGATGATTCGATCAGCATGGAGGAACCAGAAGATCAGCGACCAATGGATGAGAGCTGAAGGAGTGTACATTCCGAAGGAGCAGAACTCCAGCAGCATCAATCAGTTCAGGCCAATATCACTTCTGAACGTCGAGGGGAAAATCTTCTTCTCTGTTATGGCAGCAAGATTGACAAAATACCTGACTGAAAACAAGTATGTGGATATGTCAGTCCAAAAGGGAGGCATACCAGGAATGCCTGGATGCTTGGAACATGCCACGTTGATTTGGGATGCCATCCAAAAAGCAAGAACAGAGAAGAGAGACATTGACGTAGTTTGGCTTGATCTGGCGAATGCATATGGATCAGTTCCACACGATATGATCCAGCTGGCTCTTGAAATGTATCACATCCCAGAAAACATCCGAACAATGCTGAGGAAGTATTTCCAAGGGTTCTCAATGCGGTTCTCTACCAAAGAATACACCACGGACTGGATAGACCTAGAGGTGGGCATTGCAATGGGCTGTGCAATCTCTCCCATACTGTTCGTGTTGGCAATGGAAGTCATCTTGAAAGCTGCAATGAAGAGTTCAGGTCCAGTGAATCTGGGAGATGGATACCAGATGCCTCCTCTGAAAGCTTTCATGGATGACACAACAGTCTTGTCCACGGATGAGGAAGAGACACACCAAATCTTAAAGCAGCTGGATGAGCTGGTGGCCTCTTCAAGAATGAGGTTCAAACCTAAGAAATCCCGAAGTCTCTCACTGCGAAAAGGAAAAGTGGCAGATTCAGTCAAATTCATGGTAGCCAACCAAGCCATCCCCACTGTCACAGAAGAGCCAGTAAAAAGTCTCGGAAGATGGTATGATGACTCCCTGAAAGACACACAAAGGGGATGTGAAACCAAGCAAACAGCAGAAGAAGGCCTGAAGAAAATAGATAACTGCGGACTGCCAGGCAAATACAAAGTCTGGTGTCTACAGTTCATGCTGATACCAAAGCTGCTGTGGCCACTGCTAATCTATGACATTTGCACCAGCACAGTCGAAGCAATGGAAGCCAAAATCAACAAATACACAAGAAAATGGCTCGGTGTCCCACCTGGTCTCACTGATGTTGCATTCTACTGTCGTCAAGCAATGCTGAAGCTACCTCTGAAATCCATAGTGGAGGAATACAAAGTTGGAAAAGCAAGACTGTTGAGCATGCTGGAGGAATCGGAGGACAATATCGTGAGAGCAGTTCATCCAAAGCTGAGAACTGGCAGAAAGTGGAAAGTCCAAGAGGCTGTAAACAATGCCAAGAGAAACCTCAGCATCAAAGAAATAATTGGACACACGCAAACCAACAGACAGGGACTGGGAGCAACAAAAATGCAGTGGTGGTCCAAAGCCAAAGGGAAGGAAAAAAGAGACATGATCATACAGGAGTTGAAGGAAGAAGAAGATGTCAAAAGAGTGCAGAAGGCAGTCCAGCAAGGTCAACAGGGGCAATGGACAACATGGGACAGTGCACTCCAAAGAAGTCTCAGCTGGAACGATATGTGGCACATGGCTCCTCTAAGGATAAGCTTCCTCCTCAGATCTGTATATGACCTGCTCCCTCGAATGCAAACTTAGTGAAATGGGGGAAAGCAGACGACCCAGCATGTCCGCTCTGTCAGAAGAAACAAACAGTGGAACATGTCCTAAGCTCTTGCAAAGTAGCGCTAGCCCAAGGAAGGTATACATGGAGGCACAACCAAGTTCTGAAAGTGATCACAGATGTGGTTAGCGAAAAAAACCATGACCCCAAACGCACCAATTGCTATGACAACGTTCTACAAAGCAGGAGGGAAACAGGTCTGGCCCGAAAGGGCTATGACAACCAGCACATTGCCAAAGGGTCTTCTGGATGGAGCAGTCGACTGGGAGTGTACAGCAGACCTCCCAGAGTGGAGAAATTACCCAGATGTCATCAGCAAGACAGGCATGAGACCAGACATCGCTCTCCACTCTGACTCCTCGAAACAAGTGATTCTGATAGAACTCACTGTGCCATACGAAAGCAGAATGGAAGAAGCACATATCTACAAGACCGAAAAATACGCCGGTCTTGCCAGCACCCTGAAGAAAGCAGGTCTGCGGGTCAAAATCTTCGTCATAGAGGTCGGGGCAAGAGGGTTTGTGGGCACCTCCGCTTATGATCTCATGAAACAACTCGCCATTTCTGGGAAGAAGAGGACTAGAGCCCTTAAAGCGATGGCAGAGGCAGCAGAAAGGAGCTCAAGCTGGATCTGGGCAAGGAGGAACGAAAAAAGTGAACTTCATAAGGATTAAATTCCCTACAGATGATGTGTGCCCCGTTAGCACATTGGTAAAACCGCGTACCGCAGTTCTGAAGCGCAGAATCGCCCAGGTTCGATCCCCGGCGTGGGAAAAAAAAAAAAAAAAATAGACAACAGCAGAAGGGCATCCAGGAGTCATGACCTGGATGTGGCCCGGCCCCCCGAGAGTGTAAGGAATTCAGGGCCGAAACACTTGTCTAAAGGGGGTTACTTCTCTGAAGACCTTCTGTTGTCTAGCTCTCCCTAGAGTTTCTTTCTACCACACATGGGAAACACAACAGTGGACAGTAACAGAACTAGAAGACACACATGGGAAACACAACAGTGGACACAGTAACAGAACTAGAAGACACACATGGAAACACAACAGTGGACAGTAACAGAACTAGAAGACACACATGGGAAACACAACAGTGGACAGTAACAGAACTAGAAGACACACATGGGAAACACAACAGTGGACAGTAACAGAACAGGAAGACACACATGGGAAACACAACAGTGGACAGTAACAGAACTAGAAGACACACATGGGAAACACAACAGTGGACACAGTAACAGAATTAGAAGACACACATGGGAAACACAACAGTGGACACAGTAACAGAATTAGAAGACACACATGGGAAACACAACAGTGGACAGTAACAGAACTAGAAGACACACATGGGAAACACAACAGTGGACACAGTAACAGAACCAGAAGACACACATGGGAAACACAACAGTGGACACAATAACAGAACTAGAAAACACACATGGGAAACACAACAATGAACACAGTAACAGAACCAGATGGGAAACTGTCCACTGTTGTGTTTCCCATGTGTGTCTTCTAGTTCTACTGACTGTGTCCACTGTTGTGTTTCCCATGTGTGTCTTCTAGTTCTGTTACTGTGTCCACTGTTGTGTTTCCCATGTGTGTCTTCTAGTTCTGTTACTGTGTCCACTGTTGTGTTTCCCATGTGTGTCTTCTAGTTCTGTTACTGTGTCCACTGTTGTGTTTCCCATGTGTGTCTTCTGGTTCTGTTACTGTGTCCACTGTTGTGTTTCCCATGTGTGTCTTCTATTTCTGTTACTGTGTCCACTGTTGTGTTTCCCATGTGTGTCTTCTAGTTCTGTTACTGTGTCCACTGTTGTGTTTCCCATGTGTTTCTTCTGGTTCTCTTACTGTGTCCACTGTTGTGTTTCCCATGTGTGTCTTCTGGTTCTACTGACTGTGTCCACTGTTGTGTTTCCCATGTGTGTCTTCTGGTTCTGTTACTGTGTCCACTGTTGTGCTTCCCATGTGTGTCTTCTAGTTCTGTTGCTGTGTCCACTGTCTACATTGTCTGGCTGACCTCCCTTTGTGTTGTGTTGTGCGCATTAACAAAATAGGGACGAGCATGAAAACCTTTCCACCATTCTGTACCCCAACCATGCTGTGTTTACACTCCTCTCTCTGAATCGATTTGCCATATGTATTGTACTAGCTACCAGCCAAAAACTCACTTTTTCACACTTTCGTTGCTTTTTTAAAATATTTTTTAAACTTTGTTTACAGTTATATGGTACATACATAAATGAATGGATACTATCTTTCTAAACAAAACAATATCAAGCATGCCAATTACAATTTTACATGCACTACGAGGAGATGTAATGAATGTGAGTGTTTGGTGTTATAACAATTCATAAGACATACATAATTTAAAAGTAAGTGAAGTGAGTGTTTGGTGTTATAACAATTCATAAAACATACATAATTTAAAAGTAAGTGAAGTGTTCAATTTTCCATTTCACAGAGCTTCGATTTTCTGTGCACACATCTCATCCACATGGTCATGCTGGAACATGCTGGCATGCAGACTTACTCACTCACAGACTGGGTTCAAACAACTTCATACAACAAATCAACATGTTATGCTATCAACGTATTAATGGTCTGCACCTGTTTATCTTCGTGACCACATGTACACCCCTGTCCGACTTCTCCGATCTGCTTTTTATGCTCGTCTACACATTCCTCGATAGAAATATACGATAGTTGGTCACCACTCTTTTTCTGTCTGGTCCATATTATTGGAACGTTCTTACTCTATCTGTTGTGACTTTTATGGTGGAAGAAGCATGAGTGGAATGATGTTTGTCAAATATCAGCTTCAAGAGAAGTTTTGAGATTAAAAGCACTAGCTTCAAAACCTATTTGAAGATCTGAACATAGCATTTGATACAGTCAAATGGACAAGCTTGTCACGAAAGTTTGGTTGGCAACAGAAGCTTGTTTCTCTGATGGCTTCCTTCCACAATGTCATGCTGGTCAGAGCGCAAGAGGATAGGGAATTATTCAATTCTTTTTCATTACAGAATGAAGTGAAACAGGAATGTGCTCCAGCACAAATACTTTTCTCCATCGTCCTTGCATCAATGCTGATTGATGCATTCAGAGTACAGGGGTGTGTTCATCAAGTTTTGCTGTGATGGAAAGCTCTTAAACCTGCAGAAATTCCAAGCCAAAACTAAAGTGCTCAAAGCCATCCTGCGAGAATTTCACTTCACAGATGATTGTTTATT
>JAPXFY010000034.1:40889807-40907307 GCA_030674185.1 Monoplex corrugatus
AGTTCATCCAAAGCTGAGAACTGGCAGAAAGTGGAAAGTCCAAGAGGCTGTAAACAATGCCAAGAGAAACCTCAGCATCAAAGAAATAATTGGACACACGCAAACCAACAGACAGGGACTGGGAGCAACAAAAATGCAGTGGTGGTCCAAAGCCAAAGGGAAGGAAAAAAGAGACATGATCATACAGGAGTTGAAGGAAGAAGAAGATGTCAAAAGAGTGCAGAAGGCAGTCCAGCAAGGTCAACAGGGGCAATGGACAACATGGGACAGTGCACTCCAAAGAAGTCTCAGCTGGAACGATATGTGGCACATGGCTCCTCTAAGGATAAGCTTCCTCCTCAGATCTGTATATGACCTGCTCCCCTCGAATGCAAACTTAGTGAAATGGGGGAAATCAGACGACCCAGCATGTCCGCTCTGTCAGAAGAAACAAACAGTGGAACATGTCCTAAGCTCTTGCAAAGTAGCGCTAGCCCAAGGAAGGTATACATGGAGGCACAACCAAGTTCTGAAAGTGATCACAGATGTGGTTAGCGAAAAAACCATGACCCCAAACGCACCAATTGCTATGACAACGTTCTACAAAGCAGGAGGGAAACAGGTCTGGCCCGAAAGTGCTACGACAACCAGCACATTGCCAAAGGGTCTTCTGGATGGAGCAGTCGACTGGGAGTGTACAGCAGACCTCCCAGAGTGGAAAAATTACCCAGATGTCATCAGCAAGACAGGCATGAGACCAGACATCGCTCTCCACTCTGACTCCTCGAAACAAGTGATTCTGATAGAACTCACTGTGCCATACGAAAGCAGAATGGAAGAAGCACATATCTACAAGACCGAAAAATACGCCGGTCTTGCCAGCACCCTGAAGAAAGCAGGTCTGCGGGTCAAAATCTTCGCCATAGAGGTCGGGGCAAGAGGGTTTGTGGGCACCTCCGCTTATGATCTCATGAAACAACTCGCCATTTCTGGGAAGAAAAAGGACTAGAGCCCTTAAAGCGATGGCAGAGGCAGCAGAAAGGAGCTCAAGCTGGATCTGGGCAAGGAGGAACCAAAAGTGAACTTCATAAGGACTAAATTCCCTACAGATGATGTGTGCCCCGTTAGCACATTGGTAAAACCGCGTACCGCAGTTCTGAAGCGCAGAATCGCCCAGGTTCGCTCCCCGGCGTGGGGGAAAAAAAAAAAAAAAAAAATAGACAACAGCAGAAGGGCATCCAGGAGTCATGACCTGGATGTGGCCCGCCCCCCGAGAGTGTAAGGAATTCAGGGCCGAAACACTTGTCTAAAGGGGGTTACTTCTCTGAAGACCTTCTGTTGTCTAGCTCTCCCTAGAGTTTCTTTCTACCTCCGTGTGAACTAATAACACACACAAAATATCTTTCTTGTGTAGTCACTGCTGGTCCTCCACACTTTGAGTATACCACAAACATTCCATCCATGAATAACATTTGGGTTAAGCAAACAGAAAGGGTGCAAACAGCACCAACAAATCGACCAGGAAGTGAATATTCTGTGTATATGTATTGAGGTTAGGCCAGCGAGAATGGAGAACAGAAGTCGTCTCTCATCATCATCATCATCATCATCATCATCATCATCATCATCATCAACATCATCATCACATCATCATCATCACCCATCATCATCATCATCACATCATCATCAGTTTCCACATCGTTACCATCACGCCTTCCATCTTTTCATCTCTTTCTCAAGACCTCTCCACCCTTGTGTTCACCATCTGCGGCCTTCCAATATTTTTCCTGGTCTCTTGTTGTTCCTCAGCTCCTTCCAGCCCTCCTTTCTCAACAATCCTGCAACTAGTACAGACGTGCAGTCTTGTTATCCCCTACCCGTACCTTCTTTATGCTGGCTGAGCATGTGTTTGTTTGTCACTGTGTCTGTGTGTCATAATGACCCAGTTGGCGTGGGGGTGGAGCTCTTGCTTTCTATCTGACTGCACAGGTTTGAGTCTGAGGGTGTTGCTCACATTTCCTGTCCAGCCCTGCAGGTGTCTGTGTTCCTCGGGCCTGATTGACGCCAGAATATGTCAGAAAAGTAAGCACAGAGTACAACAGAGAACAATACCCTATAATGCAGTGTCTGTCATTGTTACAGAATATGTCAGAAAAGTAAGCACAGAGTACAACAGAGAACAATACCCTATAATGCAGTGTCTGTCGTTGTTACAGAATATGTCAGAAAAGTAAGCACAGAGTACAACAGAGAACAATACCCTATAATGCAGTGTCTGTCATTGTTAGAGCTGCACAGTATACACTACCTCCAGTTTACACACCTGTGAAGGGTCGCAAAAGGTAGAGCACCGGGTAATAGATCTCATTCATTTATACATACACACACATACACATATATATGTTTGTGTGTATCGGGGTGTAGGGGGCTCTGGATAGAGGTAGTACCTTTGGTGTCTGGCTGCTGCACTCTACCCAGTAGGGGAAGGTGGACGTGCATCACTGGTCCTCGTCCATCCCCTAAATCTCTCACGTGCTGGCTCCAAGCGCCACACCCCGGGACCTCGCCTCAGCAGGCGTGCCAAACCACGTGAGGAGGTGATGTTAACACTGCTTCAGATAGATGGGACTCGTCAGCCCGGGAAGGCAGCCCATCTAGGAGAAGGAAAACCCCGACTTCAAACCTCCGCTGCCTTGTGGCTACATCCATTCAAGGGAAAGGCTTCAGAAGTAAATCTCGAGGAAAAATCCGGAGTCGGAGTCTCTGAGGCAGTTCGTCGTTGTCTACAACCTCGCTCTGGCAACTCCTGCGTCGGCCCTGGTACCAGGCGTACAGGCCTCTGTCTTTCTCCTGGATTCTACTAGTGGTGAGGAGAGGGGGGATCTGCTGCATGGGCAACAGCTCGTCCTCCATCTTCACTTGCCCAGGCCTGCACCTGGAGAGGTCACTCCAGCTTCACTGGTGACACAGTGTCGACACAACACGGAGAGTAGCAGTTACCGGTTTTAGACCTAGGCTTATTTGGCGTAGAGCCAGGCGCCAGGGG
This sequence comes from Monoplex corrugatus, assembly GCA_030674185.1. Lineage (NCBI taxonomy): Eukaryota > Metazoa > Mollusca > Gastropoda > Littorinimorpha > Ranellidae > Monoplex > Monoplex corrugatus. Next base: position 40,892,833 of record JAPXFY010000034.1, read on the forward strand.
TTACCCTCGATGGTGGGAGGAATCTTCGTATTCCATTGGGTAGCTACCGCCCGCCTCAAGCTGGGCAGCCCCCAGTCAGTAAGGTGTTACCCCGCCACAACCTGTTTGCTTCAATGGGTGCTTGGAGCTTAGAGGAAAGTTGACAGGCAGGTTGTAAATACCAGGCACCAGGCAACACAAAGAAGAAAAAGAAGATGCCAGCTCTTCTGATATCAAGCTGGAATGTAAGGACAATGTGTCCTGGTTTTGACAGCAACCTATAGCTGTTAGACGACACACGGAAGACGGCCATGACAGACAAAGAGCTTCAGCGACTCAACGTCGACATCGCTGCATTACAGGAGACAAGGCTACCTGGGGACGGATCACTGCGTGAGAAGAACTACATGTTCTACTGGCAGGGGAAGAACCCAGAGGAGCCACGTATTCATGGTGTGGGCTTCGCTGTAAAGAACTCCCTCCTAGCAACCATAGAGCTCCCCACGGAAGGTACGGAGAGACTGCTCACTCTAAAAATGACGACCAGTTCAGGCACAGTCAACTTAGTCTGTGCCTATGCCCCAACATTAAGCTCCTCGCCCGAAGTCAAGGACCAGTTCTATGAAGCCCTGGATGCTGTTGTCAGAGGAGTTCCCAGCAAGGAGGGTCTCATGGTGTTGGGAAGCATATTGAGAATGGTCAAAGACTCCTGGAGCTTTTGCTCTTACCACAAGCTGGCCATCACCTACACCTTCAACAATAAGGAGAAGCACAAGATGTCATGGCGCCACCCCAGATCCCACCACTGGCATCAGCTCGACCTGGTCATAACAAGGAGGTCGGACCTTAACGACGTCCTCAACACGAGGGGTTTCCACAGTGCTGATTGCGACACGGACCACACCCTGGTACGCAGCAAAATCAAGCTTCTACCTAGAAGACTGCACCACTCAAAGAAGAAATGTCGCCCAAGGATTGATGCCTGTCGCACGTCTGATCCGACCAAGGCTGGGGAGTTTGTAGAAACCCTGAATGTAGCGCTCAAGAGTGGCTCAGAGATCCAAAACGCTGAGGAAAAGTGGAATCACGTGAAGGACACAATCTATCAGTCTGCCCTGAGTATATTTGGGAAAAAAGAACGAAAGAATCCCGACTGGTTTGAGGCAAACTGGCAGGAAATGGAACCAGTGGTGGAAGCGAAACGCAAGGCTTTACTTGCGTATAAAAACAACAATACCCAAACTACTCGTGATGCTTACAGAGCTGCCCGCAGCAAGGCCCAACAAACTGCTCGGCGATGCGCCAACGACTACTGGCCACAGTTAAGCTCAAGTATTCAGCAGTCAGCAGATTCAGACAACACTGGCAGCATGTACGCTGGCATCAAACAAGCGACTGGTCCAGCAGCCTCCAAGTCAGCTCCTCTTAAGTCCAAAGCAGGAGAGAGCATCACAGACTCAGCAAAGCAGATGGAGAGATGGGTAGAGCACGACCTGAAGCTGTACTCCACGCAGAACTCTGTCACCGATGCTGCCCTGAATGCCATTGAGGACATGCCTGTCGAGGAGGAGTTGGATGCTGAGCCAACCCTTGAAGAACTAAGCAAGGCGATTGACGGTTTGGCGACAGGGAAAAGCCCCTGGTGAAGACGGAATACCTCAAGAGGTCATCAAGTGCGGGAAGCCTGCTCTTCTCAACAACCTGCATGAACTTTTGTGCATGGAAGGAAGGCTTCATTCCAAGAGACACGAGAGACGCCAGGATAGTAACTCTGTATAAGAACAAGGGCGACCACAGTGATTGTAATAGTTATCGCAGAATCTCACTCCTCAGCATTGTTGGGAAAGCATTCTCCAGAGTCGTCTTAACCCGTCTTCAGAGGCTGGCAGCTCGCATCTACCCTACGTCCCAGTGCGGCTTCAGGGCCGGAAGATCGACCATCGACATGATCTTCTCTGTCCGGCAACTACAGGAAAAGTGCTGCGAGCAACACATGCCCCTTTACCTCGCCTTCATTGACCTGGTCAGTCGGAGTGGTCTTTTCAAGCTTTTGAAGAAAATCGGCTGCCCCCCAAGACTATCAGCTGTCATCGAGTCTTTCCACGAGGACATGCATAGCACTGTGTGCTATAATGGTGCCACATCAGGGCCTTTTAGAATCAGCAGCGGAGTGAAACAGGGGTATGTTTTGGCCCCAACTCTGTTCGGGATCTTCTTCTCGATGCTGCTGACATATGCCTTCTGCAAATCTGAAGAAGGTGTATATCTTCATACAAGGACCGATGGAAAGCTCTTCAACATTGCCATGCTTCGTTCCAAAACTAAGGTGGAAAAGAAGACCATCAGAGAAGCTCTCTTTGCAGATACTGCTGCGCTGGCTTCCCACAGTGAACAAGATCTCCAGAGGCTCGTTGATCGCTTCGCCCACGCTTGCAGAGAGTTTGGTCTCACAATCAGCTTGAAGAAAACTGAAATCTTAGGCCAAGGCTGCGAAGAACCACCGTCTCAACACATTGGAGAATACGACCTCAACACTGTCCACAAATTTCAGTATTTGGGGTCCACCATAAGCGACAACCTCTCTCTGGACGCTGAAATCAGCGCCAGAATTGCAAAGGCCTCATCAGTCATGGTTAAACTGAATAAGCGGGTCTGGTCCAACAGCAGTCTCACTGCGAACACCAAAATGCAGGTGTACAGAGCATGTGTGTTGAGCACACTTCTCTACTCAAGTGAAGCCTGGACCACATACGCCAGCCAAGAAAAGAGGCTCAACACTTTCCATCTCCGCTGCTTGCGACGCATCCTCGGCATTCAAAGGCAAGATAAGGTGACCAACACAGAGGTCCTCCGTCCTGCAGACCTACAGACCATTTTTGCCCTCCTAAGCCAACGCCGACTACGCTGGCTTGGCCATGTGCGTCGAATGGAGGATGGACGCATCTTAAAGACGTTCTGTAGGGCGAACTGGCAAACCAGAAGCGAACTCCAGGCCGCCCACAGCTACGCTTTGTAGACGCATGCACAAGTGACCTTAGAAGCTCAGAGACTGACCCAGGCTCTTGGGAGACTCTGGCAGAAGACAGGGCGGCATGAAGGACAGCCGTTCAACAAGGCGTTGTGAATGCGGAGAGGAGGAGAGCAGAAAGCGCAGATGAGAAAAGGGCTCTTCACAATCAACGTTCCAGAAACCAGACAACAGTGACTCAATTTGTATGTGGCAGATGTGACAGAGATTGCCACTCAAGAATCGGCCTGCACAGCCACAGCAGAAAGTGCACGTCATGACCACAACGCCTCCTGGTGCAGACTATCATCTCCTGAGATGTAAAGAAGCCGACGATCTATATATGTATATATCTCTGTGTGTGTGGTGTGTGTGTGTGTGTGTGTGTGTGTGTGTGTGTGTGTGTGTGTGTATGTGTGTGTGTGTGTGTGTGTGTGTGTGTGTGTGTGTGTCTATCTCTGTAAATGTGTGTATGTACATATAATACATATACATATATGTATATATACATGTATATGTATACATACATACTATATACATATATATATATATATATATATATATATATATATATATATGTATGTATAAAGGCTTCTATTATCTCACTCCCCTATGAGCTCAGATTATGGAACAACATTCTTCTTTAAACTATAATATATATAGAAATCAATAGAAACACAGAGACATTGTACATGGCCATTCGCTTATCGTCATCATCATCATTATCAGGTGCCCTGCCGCATGGCGTTGGCGACCATGGACTTCCATCCATCTCTATCTCTCGTTGCCCCTAGCATCCCCCCCACCCCCCTCGTCCCCAGCCACTCTGTAAGTCCGTCCAGCATTCTCTTCCCGGGTCTACCCGGTGCTCTCCTTCCCTCCAGCTTTCCCGCTGCGACCAGGTGCTCCAAATCCCCCTTCCTCACAAAATGGCCTATAAATGTTGCTTGTCTTTTCCTAATCTTTCTAATGAGCCCATAGCACGCCCAACTATGGGCAGGAGCCAGTTAGAGCCGAGAAATCCCACAATGATATAGTTTTGAAGGTAGTGATGGGGATTCGAACCCACAACGTTCCAGTCGGTAGTCCGTTGCGTTAACCACAGTGCTGTTTTTTTCATTTTTTTTCATCATTTCTAAATCACCTAAACTAAGTCCATACATGTTAACCAGAATAATACATTTCTTCATAATTTCTGTACTTTTTGTAATGTCATGTCTTCCAGTATCTGTGATCACTCTATGGACTTAATATTCTAAATCATGGTTAAATAAAATGGCTATGCCATTTTTGTTTGTATCATTCCCTGCTTCAGATATATAAATCCCCATGGCGATCTTAAGAAATGTTCTGATTTCAGTGGGATGTGACTTTCTTGTAGACAATAATGCTATATTTGTATTGTCTTAAATACTCAAATATATAATGCTACCAATTTTGAAGAACAAGGTCTCCCAACAGTGTAAAAATCGCTACTCACAGTTCCGTAGCTTTCGATGGCGTTCTCGCCATCTTCGTCAGCGCTCTAATGCTGTCTGCGTGAATCTCTACTCAGATCTCGCGAACATGGGATGAACCCAGTTCACGAGATCGAATCAGAGAATGGTACACCGGGGGCAGGGTGTAACGGCCCCGGTCCCTGTTGAGCGGGGGGTTGGTGGCTGCGATGTAGATGGCCTCCTTGACTCCTCGCTGGAACCACTTATTTTCTCTGTCCAGGATGTTGACATTGTCCGCACTGAATTGATGTTTTTCGGCGTGTAGGTGAGCTCCTACTGGAGAAGAGTCCCTCAAATATATCTTTATGTTTTAAGTAGTCTTGCAATCCATTTACATTTATGGAAGTAACAGTAGTAACACTGTGATCAGCCGTCATTAATGGTGAAGGAGATTTTTTCCGGACATTCAGCCGTTTTTTTTTTTTTTTTATGTTATATTATATTATAATGTGTCTGTGTTGCAACAAAAACATTGATACACTACGCTACACACACACACACACACACACACACACACACACACACACACACACACACACACACACACACACACACACACACACACACACACACACACACACACACACACACACACACACACACACACACACTCAACGCAAAGTAACACATATGTAAAGGTGTAAGTAGTAAAAATTTCTGGGGACGGCCGGACAGCAGAAGGTCTTCAAAGGAGAAACCCCCGTCAGACAAGTGTTTCGGCCCTTAACTCCTGACACTGTAAGGGGGCCGGGCCACATCCAGGTCATAACTCCTGACACTGTAAGGGGGCCGGGCCACATCCAGGTCATGACTCCTGACACTGTAAGGGGGCCGGGCCACATCCACGTCATGACTCCTGACACTGTAAGGGGGCCGGGCCACATCCAGGTCATGACTCCTGACACTGTAAGGGGGCCGGGCCACATCCAGGTCATAACTCCTGACACTGTAAGGGGGCCGGGCCACATCCAGTCATGACTCCTGACACTGTAAGGGGGCCGGGCCACATCCAGTCATGACTCCTGACACTGTAAGGGGGCCGGGCCACATCCAGTCATGACTCCTGACACTGTAAGGGGGCCGGGCCACATCCACGTCATGACTCCTGACACTGTAAGGGGGCCGGGCCACATCCAGGTCATGACTCCTGACACTGTAAGGGGGCCGGGCCACATCCACGTCATGACTCCTGACACTGTAAGGGGGCCGGGCCACATCCAGTCATGACTCCTGACACTGTAAGGGGGCCGGGCCACATCCAGGTCATGACTCCTGACACTGTAAGGGGGCCGGGCCACATCCAGGTCATGACTCCTGACACTGTAAGGGGGCCGGGCCACATCCAGGTCATGACTCCTGACACTGTAAGGGGGCCGGGCCACATCCAGGTCATGACTCCTGACACTGTAAGGGGGCCGGGCCACATCCAGGTCATAACTCCTGACACTGTAAGGGGGCCGGGCCACATCCAGGTCATAACTCCTGACACTGTAAGGGGGCCGGGCCACATCCAGGTCATAACTCCTGACACTGTAAGGGGGCCGGGCCACATCCAGGTCATAACTCTCCTGACACTGTAAGGGGGCCGGGCCACAACCAGGTCATGACTCCTGACACTGTAAGGGGGCCGGGCCACATCCAGGTCATGACTCCTGACACTGTAAGGGGGCCGGGCCACATCCAGTCATGACTCCTGACACTGTAAGGGGGCCGGGCCACATCCAGGTCATGACTCCTGACACTGTAAGGGGGCCGGGCCACATCCAGTCATGACTCCTGACACTGTAAGGGGGCCGGGCCACATCCAGGTCATAACTCCTGACACTGTAAGGGGGCCGGGCCACAACCAGGTCATGACTCCTGACAGTGTAAGGGGGCCGGGCCACATCCAGTCATGACTCCTGACACTGTAAGGGGGCCGGGCCACATCCAGTCATGACTCCTGACACTGTAAGGGGGCCGGGCCACATCCAGGTCATGACTCCTGACACTGTAAGGGGGCCGGGCCACATCCAGGTCATGACTCCTGGACATCCCTCTACTGTCGCCGTTTTTTGTTTGTTTTGTTTTTGTTTAGAAATTTGTCCTACTCAGGGAATCGAGCCTGCGCGTCTTAGGTGGTCAGGTTTCTCGAGGCAAGGTCACCTTTGTGACGGATGTCTTAACCACTTGGCTATAGGCCACCATCAGCATATGAGAGAATATTAAGTCTTATAAACTTCACTGTTGTTCCTCCTGGTCCAGATCCCGGTAGAGTTTGTTTGTTGTTTGTTTTTCATTTATTTTTCCCCGCTGCTTCTGCCATTGTCTTTATGGCTTTGGTCCTCTCTCTCCCTCAATGGCAAGGACTCTGACTTAAAAGACAGATGTTACTGTGTACAGCTGTTGTAGGGCAGTGTCAAGTAAAACGTCATCAGACGTCAGATGTTACTGTGTACAGCTGTTGTAGGGCAGTGTCAAGTAAAACGTCATCAGACGTCAGATGTTACTGTACACAGCTGTTGTAGGGCAGTGTCAAGTAAAACGTCATCAGACGTCAGATGCTACTGTGTACAGCTGTTGTAGGGCAGTGTCAAGTAAAACGTCATCAGACGTCAGATCTTACTGTGTACAGCTGTTGTAGGGCAGTGTCAAGAAAAACGTCATCAGACGTCAGATGTTACTGTGTACAGCTGTTGTAGGGCAGTGTCAAGTAAAACGTCATCAGACGTCAGATGTTACTGTGTACAGCTGTTGTAGGGCAGTGTCAAGAAAAACGTCATCAGACGTCAGATGTTACTGTGTACAGCTGTTGTAGGGCAGTGTCAAGTAAAACGTCATCAGACGTCAGATGTTACTGTGTACAGCTGTTGTAGGGCAGTGTCAAGAAAAACGTCATCAGACGTCAGATGTTACTGTGTACAGCTGTTGTAGGGCAGTGTCAAGAAAAACGTCATCAGATGTCAGATGTTACTGTGTACAGCTGTTGTAGGGCAGTGTCAAGTAAAACGTCATCAGACGTCAGATGTTACTGTGTACAGCTGTTGTAGGGCAGTGTCAAGTAAAACGTCATCAGACGTCAGATGCTACTGCGTACAGCTGTTGTAGGGCAGTGTCAAGTAAAACGTCATCAGACGTCAGATGCTACTGTATACAGCTGTTGCTGGGTAGTCAAGTAAAACGTCATCAGACGTCAGATATTACTGTGTACAGCTGTTGTAGGGCAGTGTCAAATAAAACGTCATCAGACGTCAGATCTTACTGTATACAGCTGTTGTAGGGCAGTGTCAAGTAAAACGTCATCAGACGTCAGATGCTACTGTATACAGCTGTTGCTGGGTAGTCAAGTAAAACGTCATCAGACGTCAGATGTTACTGTATACAGCTGTTGCTGGGTAGTCAAGTAAAACGTCATCAGACGTCAGATCTTACTGTATACAGCTGTTGTAGGGCAGTGTCAAATAAAACGTCATCAGACGTCAGATCTTACTGTATACAGCTGTTGTAGGGCAGTGTCAAATAAAACGTCATCAGACGTCAGATGTTACTGTATACAGCTGTTGCTGGGTAGTCAAATAAAACGTCATTAGACGTCAGATCTTACTGTATACAGCTGTTGTAGGGCAGTGTCAAGTAAAACGTCATCAGACGTCAGTTGCGTCTGCATGAAACCAGTATTGACAGAGTCCAAAATAGAACATCACTGACATCGTGTTTTGATGCTGGGATTATGAAGCGCATAGCCGATGACCTACCTGCAAGAGCTACTTAAAGATTGTCCAGTCCTTGTTCTTGAGTCAGATTATAAAATGAGATACAAGAAACACAACTTAAAACCAAGATCATCTCACAGAGAAAGACAATCTCAACTGTTGTACAAACCAGAATGTTGCGGCTCTCGGCAGGTGACATCTTCACATGCCTCCATCACTGGCTGTACGACGTGAGGCCTGTCTGGGGAATCCATGAATTGAATGATGAATTGTTTGGGTGACTGATCGTTCTGCTTCAGTTTTCACACCGACACTCACCTCAGATGACAATGGCTGACTGCGATAATCTTCCCTGTGAAGTGAGGGCAGGGGGACATATCTAATCCTTTGCCAACACCACCCAAACAACAATGGTGTTTAGATAGAACATTCAGAAGGCCACTTTTAATGGGGGAACTTATCTAATTTTACACTGACACCACCAGAACAAGCATGGATGTTTAAGGTGGGATAGTCACAAAGTCAGTTTTAATGGTGGGACTCATCTAATCCTACACCGACACTACCACTTCTCATGAGGGGGGGGGGGGTATCGTATACCGACACCACTAGAACAACAATGATGTTAAGATGGGACAGTCAAAAGGCCAATTTTAATGAGGGGATTCATCTAATCCTATACCGACACCACTAGAATAACAATGATGTTAAGATGGGACAGTCAAAAGGCCAATTTTAATGAGGGGACTCATCTAATCCTATACCGACACCACTAGAATAACAATGATGTTAAGATGGGACAATCAAAAGGCCAGTTTTAATTTTCCGCACCCCGGGATTCGACCCCACAACCATTAGCATGTAAATCCAATGCTCAACCACCTAAGCTTCTGAGGCCAACCTGAAGAACTGTACCCGTAAGACGTGACTAAAATACTTGGGCTGTCCATTTGAATGCAGATGATGCTTCAGCATGTGATAGGTCTCTTTTGTGTTCCATCTTTCTGTAGCTCTTGCTTTTGAAAAGTTCCTCGGTAGTTCTTGTGTATGACCATCTTCAAAATGTAGGCTGATGACCTGGTTTTCTTGAGGCGAATAATTGCAAAGATTTCTTCAGTCCAAGATGGTCAATAACTTTTAAAAAAAACTTCCTGGTTTTGCTATTGTGTTTGGAACAAAACAAAGGCGAAAACAAGTCGTAGTTGTATTACGTCGGCCTCTTTACATCTAAGGAGATGATAGTCTGCACCAGGACGCGTTGTGGTCATGACGTGCACTTTCTGCTGTGGCTGTGCAGGCCGATTCTTGAGTGGCAATCTCTGTCACATCTGCCACATACGAATTCAGTCGCTATTGTCTGGTTTCTGGAACGTTGCTTGCGAAGAGCCCTTTTCTCAATTGCGCTTTCTGCTTTCCTCCTCTCCGCATTCACAACGCCTTGCTGAACGGCTGTCCGCCACGCTGCCCTGTCTTCCGCCAGAGTCTCCCAAGAGCCTGAGTCAATCCCTGAGCTTCTAAGGTCCCTTTTGCATGCGTCTACAAAGCGTAGCTGTGGGCGTCCAGGAGTTCGCTTCCGGTTTTCCAGTTCGCCGTAGAGAACGTCTTTTGGTATGCGTCCATCCTCCATTCGACGCACATGGCCAAGCCAGCGTAGTCGGCGTTGGCTTAGAAGGGCAAAGATGGTCTGTACCGACGCGGAGGACCTCTGTGTTGGTCACCTTGTCTTGCCATTGGATGCCGAGGATGCGTCGCAAGCAGCGGAGATGGAAATGTTGAGCCTCTTTTCTTGGCTGGCGTATGTGGTCCAGCTTCACTTGAGTAGAGTAGTGTGCTCAACACACATGCTCTGTACACCTGCATTTTGGTGTTCGCAGTGAGACTGCTGTTGGACCAGACCCGCTTGTTCAGTTTAGCCATAACAGATGAGGCCTTTGCAATTCTGGCGCTGATTTCAGCGTCCAGAGAGAGGTTGTCACTTATGGTGGACCCCAAGTACTGAACTTTGTTGTATAGAGTTGGTCATACCTTATCGTCGTTGTTTGTGGTCACATCCACAGGAGGGTGTTGAGTGTTTCCATAGAAAGAACGGCTGTAGGCATGCACCAATCGTAGTAAGGCCCCCACGAATACCAGTGTGTGTGTGTGTGTGTGTGTGGTGTGTGTGTGTGTGGTGTGTGTGTGTGTGTGTGTGTGTGTGTTGTGTGTGTGTGTGTGTGTGTGTGTGTTGTGTGTGTGTGTGAGTGTGAGTGTGAGTGTCTGTGTGTGTGTGTGTGCACGCGGTGTGTGTGTGTGTGCGCGTGTGTGTTGTGTGTGTGTGTGTGTTGTGTGTATGCGTGTGTGAGTGTGTGTGTGTGTGTGTGTGTGTGTGTGAGTGTGTGTATGTGTGTGTGTGTGTTGTGTGTGTGTGTGTGTGAGTGTGTGTATGTGTGTGTGTGTTGTGTGTGTGAGTGTGTGTGTGTGTGTGTGTGTGTGTGTGTGTGTGTGTGTGTGTGTGTGTGTGTGTGTTGTGTGTGTGTCTTCGTGTGTCTTCGTGTGTCTTCGTGTGTCTTCGTGTGTGTGTGTGTCTTCGTGTGTGTGCGTGCGTGTTCGTGTGTGCGTGTGCGTGCGTGTTCGTGTGTGCGTGTGCGTGCGTGTTCGTGTGTGCTGTGTGTGTGTGTGTGTGTGCGGTGTGTGTGTGTGTGTGCGTGCGTTTTTGTGCGTGTTTTATGAGGCAAGAGAAATTTGAGCACTTGGTAACAAGAGGAAAGCTTTAGGGAGAAAGAGCATGAGGAAGACTCAGGGAGTTTATATTGGACGGATCTGCAGAGTGGACGAAATCAGACAGAGTGGGAGATGTACTTGCAGCAACAAAAGATAGATTGGTAGGGAGGAGGGCCATGATCGCCAACGGCACGCGGCAGGGCACATAACGATGATGAGCGTCGTTGGGTGATTTTTGATTGATTTGGTTCAGTTTTTACGACGACACCCAACCTCAGGCGATATGGCCGACGGGGATAACCATCCCAGGGAAGTGGGGGAAGGGGGAATTATCTAATCCTAAACTGACACCACCAGAACAACAATGATGTTAAGATGGGACAGTGAGATGGCCAGTTTTAATATAGCGCACCCCGCCATTCGAACCCACAACCATTAGCATGTGAATCCGACGCTTAAATCAACTGAGCTACTGGGCCCCTTACGTCGATGGGTGATGTTTTTATGACTATTATGGATGTATAAATTAGTTGCTGTTTGGCCTGTGGTTTGATGATCTGTTCTTATTAGGCTGTTTGGCCTGTGGTTTGGTGATCTGTTCTTATTAGGCTGTTTGGCCTGTGGTTTGATGATCTGTTCTTATTAGGCTGTTTGGCCTGTGGTTTGGTGATCTGTTCTTATTAGGCTGTTTGGCCTGTGGTTTGATGATCTGTTCTTATTAGGCTGTTTGGCCTGTGGTTTGATGATCTGTTCTTATTAGGCTGTTTGGCCTGTGGTTTGGTGATCTGTCCTTATTAGGCTGTTTGGCCTGTGGTTTGATGATCTGTTCTTATTAGGCTGTTTGGCCTGTGGTTTGGTGATCTGTCCTTATTAGGCTGTTTGGCCTGTGGTTTGATGATCTGTTCTTATTAGGCTGTTTGGCCTGTGGTTTGGTGATCTGTCCTTATTAGGCTGTTTGGCCTGTGGTTTGGTGATCTGTTCTTATTAGGCTGTTTGGCCTGTGGTTTGGTGATCTGTCCTTATTAGGCTGTTTGGCCTGTGGTTTGGTGATCTGTCCTTATTAGGCTGTTTGGCCTGTGGTTTGGTGATCTGTTCTTATTAGGCTGTTTGGCCTGTGGTTTGATGATCTGTTCTTATTAGGCTGTTTGGCCTGTGGTTTGATGATCTGTTCTTATTAGGCTGTTTGGCCTGTGGTTTGATGATCTGTTCTTATTAGGCTGTTTGGCCTGTGGTTTGATGATCTGTTCTTATTAGGCTGTTTGGCCTGAGGTTTGATGATCTGTTCTTATTAGGCTGTTTGGCCTGTGGTTTGATGATCTGTTCTTATTAGGCTGTTTGGCCTGTGGTTTGGTGATCTGTTCTTATTAGGCTGTAGTCTGTCATGGTGACCAAGCCATAGAAATATTGTAGAATGACTGAGGAGAGAGAGAGAATGAGAGAATGAAAGAGAGAGGAAGACAGAGCAAAAAGGGGATAGCAAAAGAAGGGGGGTGGGGAGAGAGAGAGAGAGACTGACACTGACACTGACACTGACACTGACACTGACACTGACACTGACAGTAACACTGACACTGACACTGACACTGACTCATGGTTTATTGTGAAGGCCACCGACCCATACACAAACCAGGGATTGGAGGGAGGGGATTACATTGTTAACATACATCTTGCATACTTTTCATTTGTCATCCGTTTTGTAGTAGCAATGTACAAACATTTTCACACGTTTACCTCTTCTCGAAGCTTTAAAGCATACAATATGAACATCGCCAATTTTCTTAAAGGTTCTGAATTTTGACACTTTAGGGCCATACTCCATGAGGGATCAGTACTGTTGCCAATGATTCCTTGTACATTCTTATTTCTGACGTCTTCATAGACTGGACAATCGAACAGAAAATGGGATTCATCTTCTAAAATATTTGGATAAAAGGAGCAGCCTTTTCTAGCATAGTTTTCTGTTAAATATCGATTGTTTACACCAAATTCGTTTACGCCTAATCTGAATCTGATCAGACAATCACGGAATTTCTTGATAGTTACGTCATTAATATACTTTTCTGGTTCGTGGAGTGATTTAAATTGGCGATAGGCAGAGTATCTATCGCTATTGAGATTTTACAGTTCCATTCTTCTTTAAATCGCCCTATCATTGTTTGCTTAAAAGAGGCCAAGAAACTTGACTCGCTAGTTACGTCATTTATCCATACTTCTTGAAATCCGTACTCTTCTAGACACTCTTTAATATTTCTAGCCCAGTTCTTATCTTTACTCCTTTGCTCCCCATCTAGACTATTTAAAAGCGTGATGTAAACTTGTTTTGGTAATCTTGATGCAGGCAATTTAATAAGTTCTAACCAGTATCGCAGTGCTGCAATGGTACTGTCAATGTATAAAGGATACCTCCCGGTTTCTCCATTTATCATATAGTTTGGTGTTTTATTGCTTACACTCAATAGACGTTTGTATCCAAATAAGTGGGCTGTCTCTATATCAGCAAGCCTTGACGCACCCCATATTTCTGCCGCATATAACAACAAAAGGTTGGAGGGAAAATGATAAACAACATTCGATACGCAGATGACACCCTGCCGGTTGCGGAGAGTGAAGGAGACTTACAAAACTTTGTGAATATACCAGAAATAGAAAGCAAAGGAAAGGGGCTGGAACTAAACAGCAGGAAGACTGAAGTCATGGTGATCAGTGAAAAACATGAAATCCCCTCATGCAAAATAACAGCAAATGGCACAACCATGACACGGGTTAATAAATTCAAATACCTGGGAATGGTCGTTTCATCAGACGGCAGATGCACATCGGAAATAGCTGGCAGAATCGGCCAAGCCAAAACAGCATTCAAGAAGATGACAAGCATTCTTACCAACAAATGCCTATCAATTAACATCAGAAAGAGAGTCCTTGAATTTTATATAGAACCAATACTGTTGTACGGATGCGAGGCGTGGACAGTCAGCAAGCAAAGCCAGAGCAAGATTGAGGCAGCCGAGATGTGGTTTCTAAGAAGAATGTTGAGAGTTCCATGGACAGCAAAGAAAACAAACGAGACAGTCTTGATGGAGGCAGACACAAGTAGATCACTCATAAGGAAGATTAGGAAAAGACAGGCAACATTTATAGACCATTTTATGAGGAAAGGGGATTTGGAGCACCTGATCACAACGGGAAAGCTAGAGGGAAAGAGAGCACCAGGTAGACCCAGGGAGAGAATGCTGGACGGACTTGTAGAGTGGCTGGGGATGAGGAGGGTGGGTGGAGATGCTAGGGGCAACGAGAGATAGAGATGGTTGGAAGTCATGGTCGCCAACGCCATGCGGCAGAGGCACCTGATGATGATGATGATGATGATGATGATGATGATGATGACGATGTGATGATGATGATGATGATGTATGATGATGATGATGATGACGACGACGATGATGATGATGAGATAGATGATGTAGTGATGATGACGACTTGTAAGTGGGTTTCCAGTATGTGTTTACATTGTCATGTGTGTGGTTGTCTATCCCATTACACATCACAATGACTGTACGCTGTGGTGTTTCTTCTCAAAAGATTGCTAGGTTCTTAATTA
>JAPXFY010000034.1:40914807-40919807 GCA_030674185.1 Monoplex corrugatus
GTGCATACGTTTACTCACATAAGTCAAAGAACACTTACATGACTATCAGGATCTTTAACATGCACAGTTGATGTTGTGCATACGTTTACACACATAAGGCAAGGAACACCTGCATGACTATTGGGATCTTTAACATGCACAGTTGGTGGTGTGCATACGTTTACACACATACATCACAGGACACTTACATGACTATTGGGATCTTTAACATGCACAGTTGATGTTGTGCATACGTTTACATACATAAATCACAGAACACTTACATAAGTATTGGGATCGTTAAAGTGCACAGTTAATGTCGTGCATACGTTTACACACATAAATCAACAAACACTTACATGACTATCAGGATCTTTAACATGTACAGTTGATGTGTGCATATGTTTACATACATACATCACAGAACACTTACATGACTATCAGGATCTTTAACATGTACAGTTGATGTTGTACATATGTTTACATACATACATCACAAAACACTTATAAGACTATTGGGATCTTTAATGTGCACAGTTGATGTAGTGTAAACATTTACACACGAAGAGGGTTTAGACACTAACAGGTCTGCACACATGTTGACCTGGGAGATGGGAAAACTCTCCACCCTTTACCCACCAGGTGGAGGTAATGGAGTTGTCCAATGAAAGGCAGCCTTACATAGCTGTGGAGTCATCTAATGAAAATGGGTCTTACCGGGGCGTGGAGTTCATGGAGTTGTCCAATAAAAGGCAGCCTTACATAGCTGTGGAGTCATCTAATGAAAATGGGTCTTACAGGGGCGTGGAGTTCATGGAGTTGTCCAATGAGAGGCAGCCTTACATAGCCCTGTAGAGTAATCCAATGAAAATGGGTCTTACATGGGCGTAGAGTCGTCCTTGTCAGCATTCCTGTCGATGGCAGCTCTCTGCTTGTTCAGGACGAAGTCTGGCAGGG
The DNA here is from genome assembly GCA_030674185.1 of Monoplex corrugatus. NCBI lineage: Eukaryota > Metazoa > Mollusca > Gastropoda > Littorinimorpha > Ranellidae > Monoplex > Monoplex corrugatus. Next base: position 40,915,744 of record JAPXFY010000034.1, read on the forward strand.
TGTAGTCAGCCACTGCCCAGAAGGGCTGGTCATCAAACAACTGGTCTCCCTTGGGCGTGTCCCAGATGGGCAACTTGAGCACCAGACCTGTGTGTGTCCACATGCAAGAGAGAGAGAGAGAGATTCATTGGAATCATGCTACTGTTTTGGGATTGAAAGTCTGACAATGTTCTGTTCACGTAGAAAGCAACGAACAAGCTTCTGACCATGCACTGTTCGCGTTAAATGAGTGAAATTGTTATTGATATTATTAGTGTTGTTGCTCTTGTTCTTGTTCTTGTTCTTGTTCGTCTTCCTCTTCTTATTCTTTTCTTATTGTTCTTCTTGTTCTTGTTCTTGTTCTTTTCTTCTTCTTCTTCTTCTTCTTCTTCTTCTTCTTCTTCTTCTTCTTCTTCTTCTTCTTCTTCTTCTTCTTCTTCTTCTTCTTCTTCTTCTTCTTCTCTTCTTCTTCTTCTTCTTCTTTTTCTTCTCCTTCTTCTTCCAGTTCTTCTTCTTCTTCTTCTAGTTCTCCTTCTACTTGTTCTTCTTGTTCTTCTTCTAGCTCTTCTTCTTTTTCTTCTTCTTCTTCTTCTTCTTCTTCTTCTTCTTCTTCTTCTTCTTCTTCTTCTTCTTCTTCTTCTTCTTCTTCTTCTTCTTCTTCTTCTTCTTCTTCTTCTTCTTCTTCTTCTTCTTCTTCTTCTTCTTCTTTTCCTCCTCCTCTTTCTTCGATTTATTATAATTATCATCATCATTATTATCATTATCATCATCATCATCATCATCATCATCATCATTGTTGTTGTTGTTATCATTACCATTATTATCACTCATCATCATCATCATTATTATTATTATTATTATTATTATCATCATCATCATCAACATCATCATCATCATCATCATCGTTGTCATTAGTAGTAATAGTAGTGGTAGTATTGTTGTTGTTGTTCTAGCTTTCATTATCATTATAATCATCATTATCATCATCTTAGTAGTAATGATCATCATTGTCATTATCTTAGTAGTAGTAATACTAGTAGTAGTAGTAACTACTACTACTACTACTACTACTCTTAGCAGCAGTAGTAGTAGTAGTAATAGTAGTAGTAGTAGTCGTAGTAGTAGTAGTATAATAGTAGTAGTAGTAATAGTAGTAGTAGTAGTAGTAGTAGTAGTAGTAGTAGTAGTAGTAGTAGTAGTAGTAGTAGTAGTAGTAGTAATAGTAGTAGTAGTAGTTAGTAGTAGTAGTAGTAGTAGTAGTAGTAATAGTAGCAGTAGTAATAGTAGTAGTATGTAGTAGTAAAAGTAAACAAAGATTTTTCTTCCTATCGCTCCCTCCTCCACTTCATGTTAACTGACGGTCTGGGTGTAATTATTCAGATGATACGGTAAACCCAGGCCCTGTGTAAAACACGCACCTAGCACACGTTAGCGATCCCAAGGCAACAAAGAACGTGTTTTCAGCAAAATCCTGTAGAAAAGTCCATTTCTGTAGAAAAGCAAAACAACACACTCCTACAGAAACAACAAGGTGGCGCTGTACACTGGCGTGACGCTCACTCGTGAGGTGAGCGACCTGCCGTTGAGATGTAGATGTCTTCTGACAAAAAAAAGAAATAGATAGAATAGACAGAAGAATATATAGATAGATAGATAGATAGACAGAGAAGATAGATAGAATAGATAGATAAGATAGATAGATAGATAGACAGACAGACAGACAGACAGATAATAGATAGATAGATAGATAGATAGACAGACAGACAGATAGATAGAGATAGATAGACAGATAGAAGATAGACAGAAGATAGATAGATAGATAGATAGATAGATAGAAGATAGACAGACAGATAGATAGATAGACAGATAGATAGATGATGGATAGATAGATAGATAGATAGACAGACAGATAGATAGATAGATAGATAGATAGATAGATAGATAGATAGATAGATAGATAGATAGATAGATAGATAGATAGATAGATAGATAGATAGATAGATAGATAGACATGACAGATAGATAGATAGATAGATAGATAGATAGATAAGATAGATAGATAGATATATAGTGATAGATAGATAGATGATAGATAGATAGATAGATAGATAGATAGATAGATAGATAGATAGATAGATAGATAGAGATATAGCTGGATAGATAGACAGATTGCCTGTGCAAAATATGCACGTCGCAGAGCAGAGCGCCGCTGGCGCAAATCCAAACTCACTGTATATAGACAACTTTTCCAAGCCTCTAAAACAAAAGTATCCACCTCATTGCATCTGCAAAAACAAGCTATTTCCAAACCAAAATCCTGAATGCCTCTTCTTCAAGAGAACTCTTTACAACCATGAATCATCTCCTTGGCACACGAAAAGATTTACCTCTCCCAACAAAACACACAAATGAAGAACTCCCATCTGTATTCTCCAACTATTTCACCACCAAAATACAAACTCTTCGTGACAGGCTTGACAGGACACCCTGTCAACCATGCCCACCTGACCCTTCCTTCTCTGACACACCTCTTACTACTTTTACCCCAGTCTCAAAAGAAGAAATTCTCAACACAATCAGATCCATGTCGTTCAAACCTGCGAACTGGATCCTCTTCCAGGTTCTCTCTACTCTGACTGTCTCCCTACTCTCCTCCCATTATCACTGACATCATCAATACTTCTCTTCAAACTGGAACTATCCCAGATTCTTTCAAGTCTGCTATTGTTCACCCTCTCCTCAAGAAATACAATTTAGACCCAAATGAACTGAAAAATTACTGGCCTATCTCTAATCTCTCTTTCTTGTCAAAACTCCTTGAAAAAGTAGTCCTCAACCAGCTGAACTCTCACCTGTCTGCCAACAATCTCCTCAATCCTTTCCAGTCAGCCTACCGCCAGTGCCATAGCACTGAAACTGCCCTGCTACACATTCTCAACAATCTCCTCCTTCCAACTGATACTGGCAAAGTCTCTCTCCTCATACTCCTTGATCTGTCTGCAGCCTTTGATACCATTGATCATGGTATTCTCCTTTCTAGACTTCATCATACTTTTGGCATCTCTGACATTGCTCTCTCCTGGTTTACTTCATATCTATCAAACAGAAAACAAACTGTTCTCATTAAAGGCACTTACTCTCAACCTACATACCTGACCTGTGGTGTTCCACAAGGATCTGTCCTTGGCCCTGTTCTTTTCACTCTTTACACCTCCCCCCTGTCCACCATCATCAACTCCCATTCTATAATACACCACTTCTATGCTGATGACACCCAACTTCTAGACAGTGACACACCAGACAATATACAGCGCCTGTTGACTCGCACCACTGAGTGTTACTCGGACATAAAGAACTGGATGACGTTCAACAAACTTCAGCTTAATGACGACAAGACAGAAGCTATCCTCATTGGCACCCATCAGAAACTTTCTCAGCTTCCTCCTCTTTCTCTCCCATTATGTAACACATCAGTCCCAACTTCTGATTCAACTAAAAACCTTGGTGTCTGCATTGACTCTACCCTCTCCATGAAAAACTTTGTTTCTCAAACTGCCAGATGTTGCTACTATCATCTCATCGTATAAGGCTGATCAGGAAGTATCTCTCTGTGGAAACAACTGCAAAACTCGTTCTCTCCTTCATAATGTCTCGCATTGACTATTGCAATTCACTCCTGTCTGGTCTTCTTGCCTCCACCATTCACATCCTGCAGTGCATTCAAAACAGTGCTGCACGCCTTGTATTAAAAAAGAAAAAAGCTGACCACATATCTCCTCTCCTGGCACAACTTCACTGGCTCCCTGTATCAAAGCGCATACAGTACAAACTAGACACCATGTGCTACAAAAGCCTCAATAACGCAGTCCCCGATTACCTGTCAAGCCTACTTGAGATCTATCTTCCCTCACGTACCCTCCGCTCTGCCTCCAATCCTCTGACTTTTCGCTTTCCATGCATTAAGCTCAATACCTATGGTCCACGAACCTTCTTTGTTTCTAGTCCACTTTCCTGGAACAAACTTCCTCTCTCAATCCGTCAGCAACCTACTTTTGTCTCCTTCAAGTCCACTCTCAAAACTCACC
>JAPXFY010000034.1:40924807-40929807 GCA_030674185.1 Monoplex corrugatus
TTGCTGATTTGTATGGGCGTGTTAGTTACGCTATTGGTTGTGTTATGGTGGTGTTTACGTTTATGGTTCCAATTTCTGGTTTCCTTCAGTTATAAACTTGTTTGACAGGTTTGCCCAACCGGTTTGTGGGGCATCGCAACGTAGGTTTGGATTAGGTTTTATTCGTCGTCGTTGAGATGTAAATTTGTGAATATTTTGATTCTCTGCGCCTTTGGTGGCTGGATGGGCCTAGCGTTGGGAACCCAACCTATGACGTTAGGATAACCAATTAAGTGTGCTGACAATAAATATTTGTGTTTACTGTTTGTGGATAGACCTAGAGGAGGTTACCGTTGAGGATAAGAGTAATGTGTGTGGTGTGACAGACTTGCAGACAGTTTGTCAGAAGAAATTAATGATAAAATGGCACGTAACTCTATTATTCGGTGCCAGTGTGTAAGTGTGGCTATTATTAAGGGCTGGTTAATGTGTTGGTGTTCTGGGCCCATTTGTCATGATTACATTCTAGGGACGCATTTATGTGGAGTTTGTTCTGGAAGCTTTATTGGTGATTGTAAATGAGTCTTGCAGTCGCGCCCATAGTATCGGTTTGTTTGGGTGTGTCTGATGATTTGTGTGTTCGCTCGTCTCGTTAAAATGTTGACGTAGGAGAGGGATTATTTCTTTTCCTGTGATATGTAGTCAACCACCGATTATTTGTATTTTCTACAGGTGACTCGCTTCCCTTTTTGGACAAACCCCCTTGGATCAGCTTCTTTTCTGGGACCAGTCCCGGGTTACCAGTCCTGTATCGTGCTCTTTGCATGCTGTTATTCCAGCTGTCGGATTTGAAAACCTTTACCGTGCAACCTGTACAGCACAGAATCCACTGTCGACTACCTTTCATCAGATATCCATGGGAAGCACTGGCGATTCGGGGTGACTGCAATTGGCTGCGGCGCGTGTGAGGAGTGAAGTCCTTTGGTCCCTCTTCGAGCTCCGTGAGAAGAGTCACCAATTACACGGGTGGGATCAGGGATTTTCGTCTTTGTGCGAATTGCTGCGTTGCTGCAATTCCTGGCCATCAGCGTTCGGTCAAATATTGGCCTAGGAGAGTGTGGTGGCGTCTGTGGACCTAATGTGTGTGTGCGTGGTTATGGGAATTGGAATTATCTCCGTGTATTTATTAAGCTTTTATCAGGGCTAAGTTCAGTCATTTGCCTTGCCTTGGGCAACGCAGTGATTGTTTATACCTGAAATCACGTTTATTTCCATAGACAGTTCAACAAAGTTTCAAGGGTTTGTTTTTCTGGGGGTTTTTTTGATTGAAAGTGCCCTTACTCTTCAAGATGCCCTGTGTATGATTTTGTGTGTATTCCATGAAGATACCCCTGGATGACTTTTTGTGCCATGTATCTGTGTGTGTTGTACCCTGGATGACTTTTTGTGCCATGTATCTGTGTGTGTTGTACCCTGGATGACTTTTTGTGCCATGTATCTGTGTGTGTTGTAGCGTGGATGACTTTTTGTGCCATGTATCTGTGTGTGTTGTACCCTGGATGACTTTTTGTGCCATGTATCTGTGTGTGTTGTACCCTGGATGACTTTTTGTGCCATGTATCTGTGTGTGTTGTACCCTGGATGACTTTTTGTGCCATGTATCTGTGTGTGTTGTAGCGTGGATGACTTTTTGTGCCATGTATCTGTGTGTGTTGTACCCTGGATGACTTTTTGTGCCATGTATCTGTGTGTGTTGTACCCTGGATGACTTTTTGTGCCATGTATCTGTGTGTGTTGTAGCGTGGATGACTTTTTGTGCCATGTATCTGTGTGTGTTGTACCCTGGATGACTTTTTGTGCCATGTATCTGTGTGTGTTGTACCCTGGATGACTTTTTGTGCCATGTATCTGTGTGTGTTGTAGCGTGGATGACTTTTTGTGCCATGTATCTGTGTGTGTTGTACCCTGGATGACTTTTTGTGCCATGTATCTGTGTGTGTTGTACCCTGGATGACTTTTTGTGCCATGTATCTGTGTGTGTTGTACCCTGGATGACTTTTTGTGCCATGTATCTGTGTGTGTTGTACCCTGGATGACTTTTTGTGCCATGTATCTGTGTGTGTTGTACCCTGGATGACTTTTTGTGCCATGTATCTGTGTGTGTTGTAGCGTGGATGACTTTTTGTGCCATGTATCTGTGTGTGTTGTACCCTGGATGACTTTTTGTGCCATGTATCTGTGTGTGTTGTACCCTGGATGACTTTTTGTGCCATGTATCTGTGTGTGTTGTACCCTGGATGACTTTTTGTGCCATGTATCTGTGTGTGTTGTAGCGTGGATGACTTTTTGTGCCATGTATCTGTGTGTGTTGTACCCTGGATGACTTTTTGTGCCATGTATCTGTGTGTGTTGTACCCTGGATGACTTTTTGTGCCATGTATCTGTGTGTGTTGTACCCTGGATGACTTTTTGTGCCATGTATCTGTGTGTGTTGTACCCTGGATGACTTTTTGTGCCATGTATCTGTGTGTGTTGTACCCTGGATGACTTTTTGTGCCATGTATCTGTGTGTGTTGTACCGTGGATGACTTTTTGTGCCATGTATCTGTGTGTGTTGTACCCTGGATGACTTTTTGTGCCATGTATCTGTGTGTGTTGTACCCTGGATGACTTTTTGTGCCATGTATCTGTGTGTGTTGTACCCTGGATGACTTTTTGTGCCATGTATCTGTGTGTGTTGTAGCGTGGATGACTTTTTGTGCCATGTATCTGTGTGTGTTGTACCCTGGATGACTTTTTGTGCCATGTATCTGTGTGTGTTGTACCCTGGATGACTTTTTGTGCCATGTATCTGTGTGTGTTGTACCCTGGATGACTTTTTGTGCCATGTATCTGTGTGTGTTGTAGCGTGGATGACTTTTTGTGCCATGTATCTGTGTGTGTTGTACCCTGGATGACTTTTTGTGCCATGTATCTGTGTGTGTTGTACCCTGGATGACTTTTTGTGCCATGTATCTGTGTGTGTTGTACCCTGGATGACTTTTTGTGCCATGTATCTGTGTGTGTTGTACCCTGGATGACTTTTTGTGCCATGTATCTGTGTGTGTTGTACCCTGGCGCAAATCCAAACTCACTGTACACAGGCAACTTTTCCAAGCCTCTAAAACAAAAGTATCCACCCTCATTGCATCTGCAAAAACAATTTCCAAACCAAAATCCTGAATGCCTCTTCTTCAAAAGAACTCTTTACAACCATGAATCATCTCCTTGGCACACGAAAAGATTTACCTCTCCCAACAAAACATACAAATGAAGAACTCCCATCTGTATTCTCCAACTATTTCACCACCAAAATACAAACTCCTCGTGACAGGCTTGACAGGACACCCTGTCAACCATGCCCACCTGACCCTTCCTTCTCTGGCACACCTCTTACTACTTTTACCCCAGTCTCACAAGAAGAAATTCTCAACACAATCAGATCCATGTCGTTCAAAACCTGCGAACTGGATTCTCTTCCAGGTTCTCTCTACGCCGACTGTCTCCCTACTCTCCTCCCATTCATCACTGACATCATCAACACTTCTCTTCAAACTGGAACTGTCCCAGATTCTTTCAAGTCTGCTATTGTTCACCCTCTCCTCAAGAAACACAATTCAGACCCAAATGAACTGAAAAATTACCGGCCTATCTCTAATCTCTCTTTCTTGTCAAAACTCCTTGAAAAAGTCGTCCTCAACCAGCTGAACTCTCACCTGTCTGCCAACAATCTCCTCAATCCTTTCCAGTCAGCCTACCGCCAGTGCCATAGCACTGAAACTGCCCTACTACACATTCTCAACAATCTCCTCCTTGCAACTGATACTGGCAAAGTCTATCTCCTCACACTCCTTGATCTGTCTGCAGCCTTTGATACCATTGATCATGGTATTCTCCTTTCTAGACTTCATCATACTTTTGGCATCTCTGACATTGCTCTGTCCTGGTTCACTTCATACCTATCAAACAGAAAACAAACTGTTCTCATCAATGGCACTTACTCTCAACCTGCATACCTGACCTGTGGTGTTCCACAAGGATCTGTCCTTGGCCCTGTTCTTTTCACTCTTTACACCTCCCCCCTGTCCACCATCATCAACTCCCACTCTATAAAACACCACTTCTATGCTGATGACACCCAACTTCAAGACAGTGACTCACCTGATAATATACAGCGCCTGTTGACTCGCACCACTGAGTGTTACCTCGGACATTAAGAACTGGATGACGTTCAACAAACTTCAGCTTAATGACGACAAGACAGAAGCTATCCTCATTGGCACCCGTCAGAAACTTTCTCAGCTTCCTCCTCTTTCTCTCCCATTATGTAACACATCAGTCCCAATTTTTGATTCAGCTAAAAACCTTGGTGTCTGCATTGACTCTACCCTCTCCATGAACAAGTTTGTTTCTCAAACTGCCAGATGTTGCTACTATCATCTCCATCGTATAAGGCTGATCAGGAAGTATCTCTCTGTGGAAACAACTGCAAAACTCGTTCTCTCCTTCATAATGTCTTGCATTGACTATTGCAATTCACTCCTGTCTGGTCTTCCTGCCTCCACCATTCACATCCTACAGTGCATTCAAAACAATGCTGTACGCCTTGTACTCAAAAAGAAAAAAGCTGACCACATATCTCCTCTCCTGGCACAACTTCACTGGCTCCCTGTATCAAAGCGCATACAGTACAAACTAGACACCATGTGCTACAAAAGCCTCAATAACGCAGCCCCCGATTACCTGTCAAGCCTACTTGAGATCTATGTTCCCTCACGTACCCTCCGCTCTGCCTCCGATCCTCTGACTTTTCGCTTTCCACGCACTAAGCTCAATACCTATGGTCCACGAGCCTTCTCTGTTTCTGGTCCACTCTCCTGGAACAAACTTCCTCTCTCAGTCCGTCAGCAACCTACTTTTGTCTCCTTCAAATCCGCTCTCAAAACTCACCTTTTCTCCTCCGCATAAAATCCTAACCTCAC
>JAPXFY010000034.1:40932307-40939807 GCA_030674185.1 Monoplex corrugatus
AACGACATCATGATGTATTGTAACAACATCATCAACAATAACAACAACGTTGACATCGACAACAACAAAGTCAACAATAACAAGAACATCAATAATACCAACAACAACAATCACAGCGTAGACGATGACAATAACAACATCAAATGTAAGAACAACAACAACAATACTAACAACTACAACAACGAAAACAACAATAATAACAACAATGACAACAATAACAACGATGACAACAACAACAAAAGGAAAACACTGAGTTATATTTGAAACATATCATCATCATCATCATCATCATCATCAGGTGCCCTGCCGCATGGCGTTGGCGACCATGGACTTCCAACCATCTCTATCTCTCGTTGCCCCTAGCATCTCCCCCACCCTCCCCATCCCCAGCCACTCTGCAAGTCCGTCCAGCATTCTCTCCCTGGGTCTACCTGGTGCTCTCTTTCCCTCCAGCTTCCCTGTTGTGACCAGGTGCTCCAAAACCCCTTCCTCATAAAATGGCCTATAAATGTTGCCTGTCTTTTCCTAATCTTCCTTATGAGTGATGTACTTGTGTCTGCCTCCATCAAGACTGTCTCGTTTGTTTTCTTTGCTGTCCATGGAACTCTCAACATTCTTCTGAGAAACCAGATCTCGGCTGCCTCAATCTTGCTCTGGCTTTGCTTGCTGACTGTCCGAGCCAAGAATAACAACAAAAATACTGACAACAACCAAAACATCAGCAATAACAACACCAACACTAAAAACAACGGCGACGATGACAGCAATAACAAATGGAAAATATAAAGCTAGAGATATCTGAAGCATCATCAACAACAACAACAATAATACTGGCAACAACAATGAAAATATCAACAACAACAGCAACAAGAACAACAACAATACTGACAACAACAATGAAAATATCAACAACAGCAGCAACAACAACGCTAAAACAACAATGAAAACATCAACAACTACAACAACAACAACAACACTGATAACAATAACAACGACAACAACAAAAGGAAAAGACTTACCTAGAGATATTTGAAGCATCAACAATAACAGCAACAACAACGATAACCATAACAACAACAACGACATCGACGACAACGACAACAGTAACAACAATGAAAACATTAACGATAACAACTACAAAAAACACTGACAATCTTAACAACAACAACAACAACAACAACAACAACAGCAAAAGGAACAGACGTACTGAGAGGTATTTGAACCCCAACACAGACAGGACGGCTGCCAGACTCCCCAACAGCATGGCCCCCCAGGGTTCCAGAGGCATGTCAGCCGTTGCCCCAGTCACCACCCCTCCTGCCAGTGTGGCGTTCTGGACCACCACCTGTTGGTGGATATCACCACAACACACACACCTGTAGCACACGACAAGGTGCGAAATATCATACACACACACTGTAGCACATGACAAGGTGCGAAACATCACACACACACACACACACACACACACACACACCACACACCTGTAGCACACGACAAGGTGCGAAATATCATACACACACCTGTAGCACATGACAAGGTGCGAAACATCACACACACACACCTGTAGCACACTACAAGGTGCGAAACATCACACACACACATGTAGCACACTACAAGGTGCGAAACATCACACACACCTGCAGCACACGACAAGGTGCAAAACATCACACACACACCTGTAGCACACTCATCATCATCATCATGTACCCTGCTGCGTGGCATTGGCGATCATGACCCTCCATATGTATCTATCCCTTATTGCCGCAAGTACATCTTATATAATAATAATAATAATAATTACAATATTTATATAGCGCAAAATCTTGATAAAATCAAATCTAAGCGCTGAAACACACACACACGCACGCACGCACACACACGCACGCACGCACGCCCACACACGCACCACGCACACACACACACACACACACACACACACACACACACACACACACACGGCTATAAATGGGGAGAAAGAATAAAAACAATGGAAAATTATAGAGAGCATATTATATACAATTATATATTGCAATGTGATTCCCCTCCGAGCGGAGACAGGCTGCAGAGGGGATTGAGTGAGGTCAGGATTTTATGCAGAGGGGAAAAGGTGAGTTTTGAGAGCGGATTTGAAGGAGACAAAAGTAGGTTGCTGACGGACTGAGAGAGGAAGTTTGTTCCAGGAGAGCGGACCAGAAACAGAGAAGGCTCGTGGACCATAGGTATTGAGCTTAATGCGTGGAAAGCGAAACGTCAGAGGATCGGAGGCAGAGCGGAGGGTACGTGAGGGAAGATAGATCTCAAGTAGGCTTGACAGGTAATCGGGGGCTGCGTTATTGAGGCTTTTGTAGCACATGGTGTCTAGTTTGTACTGTATGCGCTTTGATACAGGGAGCCAGTGAAGTTGTGCCAGGAGAGGAGATATGTGGTCAGCTTTTTTCTTTTTGAGTACAAGGCGTGCAGCATTGTTTTGAATGCGCTGTAGGATGTGAGTGGTGGAGGCAGGAAGACCGGACAGGAGTGAATTGCAATAGTCAATGCGAGACATTATGAAGGAGAGAACGAGTTTTGCAGTTGTTTCGACAGATACTTCCTGATCAGGCTTATACGATGGAGATGATAGTAGCAAGATCTGGCAGTTCGAGAAACAAAGTTGTTCATGGAGAGGGTAGAGTCAATGCAGACACCAAGGTTTTTAGCTGAATCAGAAATTAGGACTGATGTGTTAAATAATGGGAGAGAAAGAGGAGGCAGCTGAGAAAGTTTCTGACGGGTGCCAATGAGGATAGCTTCTGCCTTGTCATCATTTAGCTGAAGTTTGTTGTATGTCATCCAATTTTTGATGTCCAAGTAACACTCAGTGGTGGAGTCAGGAGGCGCTGTATATTGTCAGGTGAGTCACTGTCTTGAAGTTGGGTGTCATCAGCATAGAAGTGGTGTTTTATAGAGTGGGAGTTGATGATGGTGGACAGGGGGGAGGTGTAAAGAGTGAAAAGAACAGGGCCAAGGACAGATCCTTGTGGAACACCACAGGTCAGATATGCAGGTTGAGAGTAAGTGCCATTGATGAGAACAGTTTGTTTTCTGTTTGATAGATAAGAAGTGAACCAAGAGAGAGCAATGTCAGAGATGCCAAAAGTATGATGAAGTCTAGAAAGGAGAATACCATGATCAATGGTATCAAAGGCTGCAGACAGATCAAGGAGTGTGAGGAGAGAGACTTTGCCAGTATCAGTTGGAAAGGAAGGAGATTGTTGAGAATGTGTAGCAAGGCAGTTTCAGTGCTATGGCACTGGTGGTAGGCTGACTGGAAAGGATTGAGGAGATTGTTGGCAGACAGGTGAGAGTTCAGTTAGTTGAGGACAACTTTTTCTAGCAGTTTTGACAAGAAAGAGAGATTAGAGATAGGCCGGTAATTTTTCAGTCATTTGGGTCTAAATTGTATTTCTTGAGGAGAGGGTGAACAATAGCAGACTTGAAAGAATCTGGGACAGTTCCAGTTTGGAGAGAAGTGTTGATGATGTCAGTGATGAATGGGAGGAGAGTAGGGAGACAGTCAGAGTAGAGAGAACCTGGAAGAGGATCCATTTCGCAGGTTTTGAACGACATGGATCTGATTTGTGTTGAGAATTTCTTCTTGTGAGACTGGGGTAAGAGTAGTAAGAGGTGTGCCAGAGAAGGAAGGGTCAGGTGGGCATGGTTGACAGGGTGTCCTGTCGAGCCTGTCACGAAGAGTTTGTATTTTGGTGGTGAAATACTTGGAGAATACAGATGGGAGTTCTTCATTTGTGTGTTTTGTTGGGAGAGGTAAATCTTTTCGTGTGCCAAGGAGATGATTCATGGTTGTAAAGAGTTCTTTTGAAGAAGAGGCATTCAGGATTTTGGTTTGGAAATTGTTTTTGCAGATGCAATGAGGTGGATACTTTTGTTTTAGAGGCTTGGAAAAGTTGCCTATGTACAGTGAGTTTGGATTTGCGCCAGCGGCGCTCTGCTCTGCAACGGGCACGTCTTGCACAGGCAATCTCATAAGTGAGCCAGGGGGTAGGGGGGCGGTCAGGTAAAAGACGGGTTGTGGCTGGAGCATGAGTGTCCAGAAGATGGTGGAGAGTAGTGTAGAATTCATCGGCAAGGTTATGTGACTTTTCAGAAAGGAGACGGAAGGCATCAGATGAAAATGAGGAGAGGTCAATAGATTTGAGATTGCGTCGAGTCACTGTGCGCATGGTACGGGAAGGAGGAGGAATGTCAAGAGAACAGAGAATTACAGAATGGTCAGATGGAAGGGCTGAAGTCAGACGGGTAGAAAGAACTAAGCAGTTGTCAGTAGCTGAATTGTGGTGATCACGAGAAATGATCCAGTCAAGAATGTGACCTTTTTGATGGGTTGGTTCAGAAATGTGTTGAGTCATATTGTGATTGGACAGAGAGTTGATGATATGTCTTGTGTCATAACGGTGAGTGTTGTCATAGTGGACATTGATGTCACCTAGAATAATGAGATTTCCAGGTAAGAGACAGTAGTAATCAAGAAGTTGATCAAAGTCAGAGAGAAACATGGATGTGGTGAGCTTGTTGGCAGAGCTAGGTGGAGGTCGATAGACACAGGAGAAGGTGATGGGGTGAGGGGTGGATTGGAAGGATACTTCAACGTGCTCGAAAGAAGGATGGGAGAAAGGCAGAGACTGCGAGAAAGATAGGCGGGAATGGAGTGAGTCGTTGTAGAGGATGGCGATACCACCACCTCGGGATGAGCGATGGAAAGAAGCAAGCCTGTAACCACTCGGAGTGAGATTCACATGTATAGGTTCATGACCAAGGGGGTTAAGCCATGTTTCGGTGATAAAAGCAATGTCAACATGCTCATCTGCGATAAAGTCAGCAATGACATCAGCTTTGCCATCAGTGCATGTTGACTGAGCGTTAAAAAGGCATAGTTTCAGTTTATCACAATGCGGCGGCCGAGGTGGAGACGAAGGCAGCACCGACGGGACAGAAGACGAAGGCGACACCAGCGGGGCAGAAGACGAAGGAGGCACCAGCGGGACAGAAGACAAAGGCAGCACCAGCGGGACAGAAGACGAGGGCAGCGCCGGCGGGACAGAAGACGAAAGCGGCACCGGCGGGACAGAAGGCGAAGGCGGCACCGGCGGGACAGAAGGCGAAGGCAAAGACGGCAGAGGAGGAGACGAAGTTAGCAGCAGCAAGGTCGAGTGCAGGGCAGTGGAGGAGACGAAGAAGCAGAAGAGTGGTGTCGGACTGGCACAGCAGATTGTGCCAGAGTAGGTGGAGACGTCCACCACGACAGGATCGCTGTCCTCAGCCACCCTGCAAGTCCATCCAATATTTTCTCCCTGGGTCTACCCTGGTGTTCTCTTTCCTTCCAGCTTTCCTGTTGTGACCAGGTGCTCTAATTGCCCTTTCCTCATAAAATGGCCTATAAATGTTGCTTGCCTTTTCCTAATCTTCTTTATCAATGATCTACTAGTGTCTGCCTCCATCAAGACTGTCTCTTTCGTTTTCTTTGCTATCCATGGAACTCTCAACAGTCTTCATAGAAACCACATCTCGGCTGCCTCAATCTTGTTGTAGCTTTGCGTGTTGACTGTCCACGCCTCACAACCGTATAATATTATCAGTTCTAACATTCAGGAACTCTCTTCCTGATGTTAATTGATAGGCATTTGTTGGTAAGAATGCTTTTCATTTTCTTGTATGCTGTTTTAGCTCGGCCGATTCTGCTGGCTATTTCTGATGTGCATCTGCCGTCTGGTGAGATGACCGTACCCACATATTTAAACTTATTAACCTGTAACGAGAAGAACAAGAAAACCAATATAAGCGCGTATCCAACAAAACAAAACAAAACAAGCGCAAATTTTCGGCCAACCGGCCTTTGTGCGAACGTACGGTCACAAACAGATCACAAACACCAAACAATGGATATTAAAAACGGGACTAAAAACTTCCCGGCCGCCTCGTCCAGTGGGTCCCCTTCTTACTCACTGGACGAGGCGGCAGGGAAGTTTTTAGTCCCGTTGTTATTATCCATTTTTTGTGTTTGTGATCTGTCTGTGACCGTGCGTTCGCGCTTGACAAAGGCTAGTTGGCCGAAAATTTGCGCTTGTTTTGTTTTGTTTTGTTGGATACGCGCTTATATTGGTTTTCTTGTTCTTCTGGTTCCTGTTTGCTTGGGCGCGGGCAGTCACACTTGTTTTGGATCTTATTAACCTGTCTCAAAGTTGACACCATCTGTCACGCTACAAGGTGCAAAACATCACACACACCTGAATCACACTACAATACAGACTTGTTGGCATTAAAACGAAACAACAAACAAACAGAAAACAAAACAAACCAAGATATTCCTTTATTTTTGTCAATGACTGACTGACTGACAAACAGACAGATGGAGACAGACAGACAGACAGAGAAAGACAGACATACAAACTCAGACAAAGACCGACATAGACAGACACACAAACTGACAGACAGACACAGACAGAGAGAAAGAGACAGGCAAAGGAAAAGACTAGACAGTCACAGACAGACAGAGAAACAAAGAGAGAAGAAAGAAAATAACAGAGAAAGAGACAGACAGACAGACAGACAAAGAGAGTATGTGTGTATGTGTGAGACACAAAAAGATAGAGAGCAAGGGAGTGAGAGACAGAACAGATGCAAAAAGAAGCTGAGAGAGAGAGAGAGGGAGAGACAGAGACAGACACACAGAGACAGAAAAAGATAGATATAGATAAAGACTGAGGCAGATGAAGGGTGAGAGACAGAGAACAACAGAGAGACAGAGAACAACAGAGAGATAGAGAACAACACAGAGACAGAGAACAACAGATAGACAGAGAACAACATAGAGACAGAGAAAACATAGAGACAGAGAACAACACAGAGACAGAGAAAGACAGAGAGACAGAGAACAACAGAGAGACAGAGAAAGACAGAGAGACAGAGAACAACTAAGAGACAGAGAAAAACAGAGAGACAGAGAACACAGAGACGGAAAGACAGAGAGACAGAGAACAATACAGAGACAGAGAAAACAGAAGAGACAGAGAACAACATAGAGACAGAGAACAACAGAGAGACAGAGAACAATAGAGACGAGAGAAAGACAGAGGAGACAGGACAGAGAGACAGAGAACAACAGAGAGACAGAGAAAAGACAGAGAGACAGAGAACAACAAGAGA
This sequence comes from Monoplex corrugatus, assembly GCA_030674185.1. Taxonomy (NCBI): domain Eukaryota; kingdom Metazoa; phylum Mollusca; class Gastropoda; order Littorinimorpha; family Ranellidae; genus Monoplex; species Monoplex corrugatus. The sequence goes on from JAPXFY010000034.1 coordinate 40,939,511, forward strand.
CAGAGAAAGCAAGACAGAGACAGAGAAAGACAGAGAAACAAGACAGAGAACAACAGAGAGACAGAGAAAACAAGAGAGACAGAGAACAACAAGAGACAGAGAAAGACAGGAGAAGAGACAGAGAGAGACAGAGAACAACAGAGAGACAGAGAAAGACAGAGAGACAGAGAAAACAACAGAGAGACAGAGAAAAGACAGAGAGACAGAGAACAACAGAGAGGACAGAGAAAGAACAAGGACAGAGAGACAGAGAACAGAAGAGAGACAGAGAACAACAGAGAGACAGAGAAAGACAGA
>JAPXFY010000034.1:40944807-40949807 GCA_030674185.1 Monoplex corrugatus
GAAAGAAGGAATGAAAAAAGGAATAAAAAATGAAAGAAAGATCAAAAGAAAGAAAGAAAGAACTAAAGAAGAATAAAAGAAAAAGTAAAAGAACGAAAGATAGAAAGAACAAAAGACAGAGCAGAAGGAAGAAAAAAGAAAGAAAGAACAGGGGAAAGAAAGAACAGAGGAAACAAAGAAAGAACAGGGAAAGAAAGAACAAAAGACAGAAAGAAAGAACAAAAGAAGAACAGAAAAGAAAGAAGAGAGGTAAGACAGAAAGAACAGAGGAAAGACAGAAAGAAAGAACAGAGGAGAGACAGAAAGAAAGAACAGAGGAAAGACAGAAAGAAAGAACAGAGGAAAGACAGAAAGAAAGAAAAGAGAAAAGACAGAAAAAAAAAAAGAGGAAAGACAGAAAGAAAGAATAGAGGATAAGACAGAAAGAACAGAGGAAAGACAGAAAGAACAGAGGAAAGACAGAAAGAAAGAGGAAAGACAGAAAGAAACAGAGGAAAGACAGAAAGAAAGAAAAAGAGGAAAGACAGAAAGAAGAGAACAGAGGAAAGACAGAAGAAAGAACAGAGGAAAGAAAGAAAAGAACAGAGGAAAGACAGATAAGAACAGAGAAAGAAGAAAGAACAGAGAAAGACAGAAGAAAGAAAAGAGAAAGACAGAAAGAAAGAAAGAGAAAAGACAGAAAGAAAGAACAGAGAAAAGACAGAAAGAAACAGAGAAAGACAGAAAGAAAGAGAAAAGACAGAAGAAAGAACAGAGGAAAGACAGAAAAAAGAACAGAGGAAAGACAGAAGAACAGAGAGAAAGAAAAAGAAAGAAAAGAAAAGAAGAAAGAAGAAAAGAGAAACAGAAAAGACAGAGGAAAGAAGAAGAAGAACAGAGAAGAAGAAGAAAGAACGAGAAAGAAGAAAAGAAGAAAGAAAGAAAGAACAGAGAAAGACGAAGAAAGAAAGAGAAAAGAAGAAGAAAGAAAAGAGAAAGAACAGAAAGAAAGACAGAAAAGAACAGAAAGAAAGAAAAAACGAGGAAAGACAGAAGAAAGAACAGAGAAAAAGAAGAAAAACAGAAGAACAGAGAAAAGACAGAAAGAACAGAGGAAAAAGAAGAAAGAACAGAGGAAAGGAAAGAAGAACAGAGGAAAGAAGAAGAAAGAACAGAGAAAAGAAGAAAGAAAAAGAAAGGGAAAAAAAAAGAAGAAAAAAAAAAGAAGAAAAAAATAGAAAGAAGAAAGAAGAAAGAAGAAAAAAGAAAAAAGAAAAAAAAGAAGAAAGAAGAAAAACAGAAAGAAAAAAAAAAAGAAAAGAGAAGAAAAGGGAAAGAAAGAAAAAAGAAAAAGAAAGAAAGAACAAAAAAGAAGAAAGAAAAAGAAAGAGAAAAAAAGTAAAAAAAGAAAGAAAAGAAAGAAGAAAAAGACGAAAAAGGAAGAAAGAAAAAAAAGCAGAAGAAAGAAAAGAAGAAAGAAAGAAAGAAAGACAGAAAGAAAAAAAAAAAGAAAAAGAAGAAAAAGAAAGAAAGAAACAGGAAAAAAGAAAAAAAAGAAGAAAACGGAAAAAAAAAAAGAAAGAAAGAAAAAAAAAGAGAAGAAAAAAAGAAAGAAAAAGAAAAAGAAAGAAGAAAGAAAGAGACAGAAAGGGAAAGACAGAAAAAGAGAACAAAAAAGAAGAAAAAAGAAAAGAAAAGAAAGAAAAAAAAAAAGAAAGACAGAAAGAAGAAAAGAAAGAAAAAGAAAAAAAAAAAAGAAAGAAAAAGAAAAAAAGAAAGACAGAAAGAAGAAAAAAGAAGAAAGAAAGAAAAAAAAAAGAAAAAAGAGAAAGACAAGAAAAGAAAAAGAGAAAGAAGAAAGAAAGAAAAAGAAAGCAAAAAGAAAGGAAAGAAGAAAAGAAAAAAGACGAAAAGAACAGAAAAAGAAAGAAAAAACAAAAAGAAAGAAAGAAAGACAGAGGAAAGAAAGAAGAAAGAAAAAGGGGAAAAAAGGAAAGAAAGAAAAAAAAAAAAGAAAAGAAAAGAGGGAAAAAACGGGAAAGAAGAAAGAGAAAAGAGAAAGGAAAAAAAAAGAGAAGACAGAAAAAAGAAAGAAAAAAGAAAGAAAAAAGGAAAGAAGAAAAAAGAAAAAAAAAGAAAAAAAGAAAGAAAGGGAAAGAAATAAAAGAAAGGGGAAAAAAGAAAACAGAAAAGACAGAAAGAAAGAAAGGGAAAGACAGAAAACAAAAAGAAAGAAAAGAAAGAAGAGGAAAGACAAAAGAAAGAAAGAAAAACAGAAAAAAACAGAAAAGACGGGAAAAAAACCAGAAAAGAAAGAAAGAAAAAGAAAAAAAGCCCAGAAAGAAAGAAAAAAAAGGGAAAGACAGAAAGAAAAAAGAAAAAAACAGAAAGAAAAAAGAAAGAAAAAAACAGAAAAAAAAAGAAAAAACAGAAAAGAAGAAAGAACAGAGGAAAGAAAGAAAGAACAGAGGAAAGACAGAAAGAAAGAACAGAGGAAAGACAGAAAGAACAGAGGAAAGACAGAAAGAACAGAGGAAAGACAAGAAAGAAAAGACAGAGGAAGAGAAGAAAGAACAGAGGAAAGACAAAAGAACAGAGGAAAGACAGAAAAGAACAGAGGAAAGACAGAAAGAACAGAGGAAAGACAGAAAGAACAGAGGAAAGACAGAAAGAAAGAACAGAGGAAAGACAGAAAGAACAGAGGAAAGACAGAAGAAAGAACAGAGGAAAGACAGAGAAAGAACAGAGGAAAGAAAGAAAGAACAGAGGAAAGACAGAAAGAAAGAACAGAGGAAAGACAGAAAGAACAGAGGAAAGAAAGAAAGAACAGAAGAGAAGAAGACAGAAAGAAAAGAACAGAGGAAAGACAGAAAGACAGAGGAAAGAAAGAAAGACAGAGGAAAGACAGAAAGAACAGAGGAAAGACAGAAAGAAAGACAGAGGAAAGACAGAAAGAAAGAACAAGGAAAGAAAGAAAGAACAGAGGAAAGACAGAAAGAAAGAAAGAAGGAAAGAAGAAAGAAAGAACAGAGGAAAGACAGAAAGAATAAGAGAAAGAAAGAAAGAACAGAGGAAAGAAAGGAAAGAACAGAAACAGAGGAAAGACAGAAAGAACAGAGGAAAGACAGGAAAAAAGAACAGAGGAAAGAAAGAAAGAACAGACGGAAAGACAGAAAGAAAGAACAGAGGAAAGACAGAAGAGAAAGAAGAACAAGAGGAAAGACAGAAAAAAGAACAGAGGAAAGACAGAAAGAAAGAACAGAGGAAAGACAGAAAGAACAGAGGAAAGACAGAAAGAAAGAAAAGAAACAGAAAGAAAGAGAAGAAAAGAACAGAGGAAAGACAGAAAGAACAAGAGACAGAAAGAACAGGGACAGAAAGAACAGAGGAAAGAAGAAAGAAAGAAACAGAGGAAGAAGGAGCAGAAAGAAAGAAGAAACAGAGGAAAGACAAAGAAAGAACAGAGGAAAGAAGATAGAACAGAGGAAAGAAAGAAGAAAGAACAGAGGAAAGACAGAAAGAACAAGGAAAGACAGAAAGAACAGAGGAAAGGCAGAAAGAACAGAGGAAAGAAAAAAGAAAGAACAAGAAGACAGAAAGAACAGAGGAAAGACAAAAGAACAGAGGAAAGAGAAAGAAAGAACAGAGGAAAGACAGACAGAAAGAACAGAGGAAAACAGAAAGAAAGAACAAGGAAAGACAGAAAGAAAGAACAGAGGAAAGACAGAAAGAACAGAGAAAGACAGAAGAAAGAACAGAGGAAAGACAGAAAGAAAGAACAGAGGAAAGACAGAAAGAAAGAACAGAGGAAAGACAGAAAGAAGAACAGAGGAAAGACAGAAAGAAAGAACAGAGGAAAGACAGAAAGAAAGAACAGAGGAAAGACTGAAAGAAAGAAGAACAGGAAAGACAGAAAGAACAGAGGAAAGACGGAGAAAGAAAGAACAGAGGAAAGACAAGAAAGAAAACAGAGGAAAGACAGAAAGAAAGAACAGAAGAAAGACAGAAAGAAACAGAGGAAAGACAGAAAGAAAGAACAGAGGAAAGACAGAAAGAAAGAACAGAGGAAAGACAGAAAGAAAGAAAGGAAGAAAGAAAAGAACAGAGGAAAGACAGAAAGAAAGAACAGAGGAAAGACAGAAAGAAGAACAGAGGAAGACAGAAAGAAAGAGGAAAGACAGAAGAAAAACAGAGGAAAGAAAGAAAGAAAGAACAGAGGAAAGACAGAAAGAAAGAACAGAAGAAAGACAGAAAGAACAGAGGAAAGACAAGAAAGAAAGAACAGAGGAAAGACAGAAAAGAACAGAGGAGACAAAGACAGAGAAAGAAAGAAGAACAGAGGAAAGACAGAAAGAACAGAGGAAAGACAGAAAGAAAACAGAGGAAAGACAGAAAGAAAGAACAGAGGAAAGACAAAGAAAGAACAGAGGAAAGACAGAAAGAACAGAGGAAAGACAGAAAGAAAGAACAGAGGAAAGACAGAAAGAAACAGAGGAAAGACAGAAAGAAAGAACAGAGGAAAGACAGAAAGAAAGACAGAGGAAAGACAGAAAGAAAGAGACAGAGGAAAGACAAGAAAGAACAGAGAAAGACAGAAAAAAACAGAGAAAGCAGAAAACAGGAAAGACAGAAAGAAGAACAGAACGAAAACAGAACAGAACAGAGACAAGACAAAAGAAAGAACAGAGAAGACAGAAAGAACAACAACGAAAACACACACAAACACAAAGAAAGACAGACAAGAACGAGGAAAGACAGAAAGACAAACAAGAAAGACAGAAACACAGAAAAGACAGAAAGCAAAGAACACAAGAAACACAACAAAACAAAACACAACAACACAACAAAAACACACACACCACAACACACACAACCACACACAACAACACAACACACACACACAACACAACACACACACAACCACACACACAACACACACACACAACACACACAACACACACACACAACACAACAACACACACACACACACACACACAACAACACAAACACACACAACACAC
>JAPXFY010000034.1:40967307-40974807 GCA_030674185.1 Monoplex corrugatus
AAGAGTGAAATACAGAGGGTGAGAGAGGAGAGAGAGAATTGAGGAGAGACAGAGACAGAGAATGAGTGAGAGAGGGTGAGAGAGAGAGAGGTGTGTGTGTTGTGTGTGTGTGTGTGTGTGTGTGTGGTGTGTGTGTGTGTGTGTGTGTGAGTGAGTGAGAGAGAGAGTGTGTGTGTGAGACAGAGAATGAGAAAGAGAGTGAGAGAGAGAGAGAGGTGTGTGTGTGTGTGTGTGTGTGGTGTGTGTGTGTGTGTGTGTGTGTGGATGGAAGAGAGAGTGTGTGTAGAGTGAGAAGAGATGGAGAGGAGTGTGTGTGTGTGTGTGGTGTGTGTGTGTGTGTGTGTGTGTGTGATGAGAGAGAGAGTGTGTGTGTGTGTTGTTGGAGAGAGAGAATGAGACAGAGAATGAGAAAGAGAGTGGAGAGAGAGAGTGTGTTGTGTGTGTGTGTGTGTGTGTGGAGAGAGAGAGAGAGTGTGTGTGGTGTGTGTGTGTGAGAGAGAGAGAGAGAGGTGAGACAGAGAATGAGAAGAGAGAGTGAGAGAGAGAGTGTGTGTGTGTGTGTGTGTGTGTGGGTGAGTGTGTGTGTGTGTGTGTGTGTGAGAGAGAGAGAGAGAGAGTGAGACAGATGAATGAGAAAGAGAGAGAGAGAGAGAGTGTGTGTGTTGTGTGTGTGTGTGGAGAAGAGGAAGAGAGAGAGAGAGAGTGAGACAGAGATGAGAGAGAGAGAGAGTGAAGAGAAGAGAAGAGGGAGAGTGAGAGCAGAGAATGAGAAAGAGGATGAGAGAGAGAGAGAGAGAGAGTGAGAGAGAGAGTGAGAAGAGAGAGAAGAGGGGAGAGGAGAAGGAGAGTGAGACAGAGAAAGAGAGAGAGGAGAGAGAGGTGGACAGAGAATGAGAAAGAGAGAGAGAGAGAGAGAGAGAGAGAATGAGAAGAGAGAGAGAGAGAGAGTGAGACAGAGAATGAGAAAGAGAGAGAGAGCGAGGATGAGAGTAGATGAGAAGAGAATGAGAAAGAGAGGAGAGAAAGAGAGAGAGTGAGACAGAGAATGAGAAAGAGAGAGAGAGAGAGAGAGAGGAGGTGAGAGGATGGCGTGATGTGAGGAGAAAGAGAATGAAAAAGAAAGGTGGGTGTGTGATGAGAGAGAGAGAGAGAGAGGTGAGAGAGAAGAGAATGAGAAAGAGAGAGAGGGAGAGAGAGTTGTGGTTTGTGTGTGTGGGGGGTGTGCAATGTGAGAAGGTGTGCAAAGAAGGGGTGTGCTAGAGTTGTCAGGAGGGATTACAGAGTGGAAATATATGGAAGAACGAGTAATGTCTAGAGAACATGAGTGAAACCTATGTGTTGGAGGAAGGAGATGGGGCAGAGAGGAAGAGGGAAGGAAGGGACAGAGAATGAGAAAGGAGAGAGAGAGAAGGGGGAAAGTAAAGACAGAGGAAGGAAGGACAGAGGGAGGAGGGACAGAGGGAAGGAGGGGAGAGGGGAGAGGGAGGAGTGAGCAGAGGAAGGAGGGAGAGGGGAGTGAGACAGAGAATGAGAAAGAGGGAGAGAAGGACGAGAGGAGAAGGAGGGACAGAGAATGAGGAAGAGGAGAGGCGAGAGAGGAGAGAGGAGGAGGGGAGACAGAGAAGAGAAAGAGAGGAGAGGAAGGAGGAAGAGAGGAGAGAGTGAGACAGGGGGAAGAGAAGAGAGAGAGGAAAGGAGGAGAGGGAGAGGGGACAGAGAATGGAGGAAAGAGGGAGAGAGAGGAGAGAGAGAGGAGGAGAGAGAAGAGCGTGAAAGAGGAGAAGAGAATGAGAAAGGAAGGACAGGGAAGAGAGGGAGAGGGAGAGAGGAAGGAAGGGAAGAGGAGCGTGAAAGGAGAGAGAGAGAATGAGAAGAGTGACAGAGGGGAGAGAGTGGTTGGGGGGGGGAGGGTGTCAACTCAGAAACAAGGTGTGCAAGTAAGGGGTGTGCTCAGAGTTTGTTCAGGAGGGATTCACCAGGTCGGACAACCATATGTGTCCAAGGAAATCGCAGTAATTGTCTCACAGACACATGAGCTGCACAGAACCTATGTGCTTGGCAGGCTTGAGATGGGGCAGAGGGACAGGAGGGAAGGAAGGGACAGAGGGAAGGAAGGGACAGAGGGAGGCAAGGGAAGGGAGGGAAGGAAGGGACAGAGGGAAGGAAGGGACAGAGGGAAGGAAGGGGCAGAGAGAAGGAGGGGCAGAGGGGGCAGAGGGAAGGAGGGGCAGAGGGGGCAGAGGGAAGGAGGGGCAGAGGGGGCAGAGTGAAGGAGGGACCTATGAAACACTAAAGCTGACTCACTAAAGCAATCACCAACAACGACCCTGGTGCAAAGTATTTTTGGACCAAAGTATCCATAGAGCAAAGTACCTCTAGAGCAAGGTATCCCTGGAGCAAGGCATCCCTGGAGCAAGGTATCTCTGGAGCACGGTATCCCTGGAGCATGGTATCCCTGGAGCAAGGTATCCCGAGATCAATGTATCCCTGGTGCAAAGTATCCATTCCCTCCAGCTTTCCCGTTGTGACCAGGTGCTCCAATTCCCCTTTCCTCATAAAATGGCATATGAATGTTGCCTGTCTTTTCCTAATCTTCCTTAAGAATGATCTACTTGTGTCTGCCTCCAGCAAGACTGTTTCGTTTGTTTTCTTTGCTGTCCATGGAACTCTCAACATCCTTCTTAGAAACCACATCTCGGCTGCCTCAATCTTGTTCTGGCTTTGCTTGTTGACTGTCCACGCCTCGCAGCCGTACAACGGTATTGGTTCTATATAACCTCAAGAACTCTCTTCCTGGTGTTAATTGATAGGCATTTGTTGGTAAGAATGCTTGTCCTCTTCTTGAATGTTGATTTGGCTTGGCCGATTCTGTTGGCTATTTCTGACGTGCATCTGCCGTCTGGTGAAATGATCGTTCCCAGGTATTTAAACTTATCAACCTGTGTCAAGGTTGTGCCGTTTGCTGTTATTTTGCATGAGAATCCGTTTTGTGTTGGTCTTCTATTTCTTTGCATTTTGTTTTCAGCCAAGCTTCCTTAGCTCCATTGCACCTATTCCTGATTTCTTTGTTTATCTTCCTGTATATTTCCTCTTTTCTCTTTGCTTCCTCCGTTCCTCCATCAAGCCTAAAATTTCTTTTGTCATCCAGTTCTGTTTTGCTTTTCTGTCTACTACAGGGATTTCTTCACAAGCTTCATTTATAGAATTTCTCAACTTTGTCCATTGTTCCTCACTGTCACCAACGTCTTCCAGAGCACTGAATTTGTTTTGAACATGTACATTAATTTTTTTACGTATCACTTCATCTGTCTTCAAGAGTCCAAGATCTAGTTTGATGTTGCTTTTGGTCTGTTTCCTTTTCCGTAATTTCAACCTAACTCTTCCCACTACAGGATTGTGGTCACTGTTGCAGTCTGCGCCTGGTAGTGTTTTTGCTGACAGTAAAACATTTCTAAATCTTTTATTAATCAGGATGTAGTCAATCTGATTTTTGGTATTATCTCCTGGACTCATCCAAGTCCATTTTCTTCTATTAGGCTGCTAAAACCAGGTGTTTCCTACTATGAACTCATTCATCTGTGCCCATTCCACATGATTCCCTCCCCTTTCATTTTGTGTACCAAGGCCACGAGGTCCAACTATATCCTCCACCTATCCTGTCCCACTTTAGCATTAAAATCTCCCATTATTATGGTAACTTCTTGTGATTTGTATTGGGCCTTGGCCGTCTCTAATACTTCGTAGAAGTTGTCGATGTCTTCCTGAGTACTTGTGGATGTTGGTGCATACATCTGAATGATGTTGATATCAAATGGTCTGCCTCCCAATTTGACCAGCAAGACTCTGTCGGACACAGCCCAGTATCCCTTAACTGCTTTTGATTTGTCCCTGTCCATTACAATGCCTACTCCTCTTTGATGTGAGTTTCCACCAGAGTATATCACTGTACATGTATACTCTCCTAATGTTATCATGCCTGCCCCCTTCCATCTCACTTCCCCTAGTCCTGAAATACTAATGTTAAGCCTTTCCATTTCCAAGTTGCTATTTTTGTATTGAGTTGAGTTTGGTCGCAGTATTTGGCTGACGGTCTGGTGTCACCCGCGCCGCATGACGGTCCCTACCGGACGAAGATGCTCCGTCGGAGCACCTATTCACGTGGTTATCTTCATTTTCCTTCTTTTTTCTGTCCATAATGTTCTTGTGAAAATACAATGGTGGATTCCTGTTGCCTTCCATCGGGTTTTTGTTGTTGTTGTTGTTGTTGTTGTCTCTCCCCTAGCCTTATTCTCGCCCATTGCTGGGGATCTGGTTAGTGGGCACCAGGGCATATCCACACGCCGGTGGGTCTGCGTGCCGCACGTCTGGGGGCCAGACCTCCTCCGAGTCCCACGAGATTTAGCCTGAGTCCGTGAGGTGCTCAGTTACCGCATGTAGCCACGAGGAGGCATAACGTAGGGCTTGCTGATGGAGAGGCTATGTACTGACAGGAAGAGACTTACGCATTCTGCTCTCCTTTACGCATAGCTGCAAGCAGCAGTGCTAGCCAGCCGTGCAGGCTGAAAGTGAGAGGTGACAAGCACGCAGTCAGTAGCCAACACACTAGACGCATCACATCTGCCATTAACACTCTCCAGAGCAAGGTATCCCTTGAGCAGTGTATCCCCAAAGCAAGGTATCTCTTGACCAGTGTATCCCCAAAACAAGGTATCCCTTGAGCAGTGTATCCCTAAAGCAGTGTATCTCTAGAGCAGTGTATCCCTAAAGCACGGTATCCCTTGAGCAGTGTATCCCTAAAGCAAGGTATCCCTTGAGCAGTGTATCCCTAAAGCAAGGTATCCCTTGAGCAGTGTATCCCTAAAGCAAGGTGTCCCTTGAGCAGTGTATCCCTAAAGTAAGGTATCCCTTGAGCAGTGTATCCCTAAAGCAAGGTGTCCCTTGAGCAGTGTATCCCTAAAGCAAGGTGTCTCTAGAGCAGTGTATCCCTAAAGTAAGGTATCCCTAGAGCAGTGTATCCCTAAAACAAGGTGTCCCTTGAGCAGTGTATCCCTAAAGCAAGGTGTCTCTAGAGCATTTTATCCCTAGAGCAGTCAATCCCTAGAGCAGTATATTCCTAGAACAGTGTATCCCCTAGAGCAGTGTATCCCTAAAGCAAGTTGTCTCTAGAGCAGTGTATCCCTAAAGCAAGGTGTCCCTAGAGCAGTGCATCCCTAAAGCAATGTGTCCCTAGAGCAGTGTATCCCTAAAGCAATGTGTCTCTAGAGCAGTGTATCCCTAAAGCAATGTGTCTCTAGAGCAGTGTATCCCTAAAGCAAGGTGTCTCTAGAGCAGTGTATCCCTAAAGCAATGTGTCTCTAGAGCAGTGTATCCCTAAAGCAATGTGTCCCTAGAGCAGTGTATCCCTAAAGCAATGTGTCTCTAGAGCAGTGTATCCCTAAAGCAATGTGTCCCTAGAGCAGTGTATCCCTAAAGCAATGTGTCTCTAGAGCAGTGCATCCCTAAAGCAATGTGTCCCTAGAGCAGTGCATCCCTAAAGCAATGTGTCCCTAGAGCAGTGTATCCCTAAAGCAATGTGTCTCTAGAGCAGTGCATCCCTAAAGCAATGTGTCCCTAGAGCAGTGCATCCCTAAAGCAATGTGTCTCTAGAGCAGTGTATCCCTAAAGCAAGGTGTCTCTAGAGCAGTGTATCCCTAAAGCAATGTGTCTCTAGAGCAGTGTATCCCTAAAGCAATGTGTCTCTAGAGCAGTGTATCCCTAAAGCAAGGTGTCTCTAGAGCAGTGTATCCCTAAAGCAATGTGTCTCTAGAGCAGTGTATCCCTAAAGCAATGTGTCTCTAGAGCAGTGTATCCCTAAAGCAAGGTGTCTCTCAGAGCAGTGTTATCCCTAAAGCAATGTGTCTCTAGAGCAGTGTATCCCTAAAGCAAGGTATCTCTAGAGCAGTGTATCCCTAAAGCAATGTTTTCTCTAGAGCAGTGTATCCCTAAAGCAAGGTGTCTCTAGAGCAGTGTATCCCTAAAGCAATGTGTCTCTAGAGCAGTGTATCCCTAAAGCAATGTGTCCCTAGAGCAGTGCATCCCTAAAGCAATGTGTTCTCTAGAGCAGTGTATCCCTAAAGCAATGTGTCTCTAGAGCAGTGTATCCCTAAAGCAATGTGTCTCTAGAGCAGTGTATCCCTAAAGCAATGTGTCTCTAGAGCAGTGTATCCCTAAAGCAAGGTGTCTCTAGAGCAGTGTATCCCTAAAGCAATGTGTCTCTAGAGCAGTGTATCCCTAAAGCAAGGTATCCCTAGAGCAGTGTATCCCTAAAGCAATGGTATCTCTAGAGCAGTGTATCCCTAAAGCAAGGTGTCTCTAGAGCAGTGTATCCCTAAAGCAAGTATCCTAAGAGTGTATCCCTAAAGCAAGGTGTCTCTAGAGCAGTGTATCCCTAAGCAGTGTATCCCTAAGCAGTGAGTACCCTAAAGCAAGGTATCTCTAGAGCAGTGTATCCCTAAAGCAATGTGTCTCTAGAGCAGTGTATCCCTAGAGCAGTGTATCCCTAAAGCAAGGTGTCTCTAGAGCAGTGTATCCCTAAAGCAAGGTGTCTCTAGAGCAGTGTATCCCTAAAGCAAGGTGTCTCTAGAGCAGTGTATCCCTAAAGCAAGGTGTCTCTAGAGCAGTGTATCCCTAAAGCAAGTTGTCTCTAGAGCAGTGTATCCCTAAAGCAAGGTGTCTCTAGAGCAGTGTATCCCTAGAGCAATGTGTAAAGAGCAGTGTATCCCTAGAGCAATGTGTAAAGAGCAGTGTATCCCTAGAGCAGTGTATCCCTAAAGCAAGGTATCCTTTGAGCAGTGTATCCCTAAAGCAAGGTGTCTCTAGATCAAAATATGCCCGGAGCAAATCAACCCTGGAACAAGGTATCAACTGAGCAAGGTACATATCCTTGAAACAAGGTATCCGTGGAGTTAAGAGATCCCTGGGGCCAGGCCAGGTCAGGCTGAAAGTCATGGCCGCTATAGCGATACCTCTCTTCTTCTTCTTCTTCTTCTTGGCGTACGCTGCTACACAATCATCTGAGTCCGGGCGTTTAGCGATACCTCTGTCGGTCCCAGTATCAGTTACGAAGACAGACTTACAAAGTGATTTGTCCGTGTCAGTCCTCATGCTTCATTTCGCTTTCCTGTGGAAATGTGATGATGTAGTCAAATGATAGGTCACAGTACAGTGTGTGTGGTTGTGTGTGTGTGTGTGTGTGTGTGTGTGTGTGTGTGGTGTGTGTGTGTGTGTGTGTGTGTGTGTGTGTGTGGTATGTGTGTGCATGTGTGTGTGGGTGTGTGGGTGTGTGGTGTGTGTGAGTGTGTGTGTGTGTGTGTGTGTGTGTGTTTGCATGAGTGCATGCGTGTGTGTGCGTGCATGCGTGCATGTGTGTGTGTGTGTGTGTGTGCGCGCACTTTGTGGCTTTTATGTACATGCGTGTGTGTATGTGTGTGCGTGCGTGCGTGTGCGTGTGTTTGTTTTGCG
>JAPXFY010000034.1:40979807-41002166 GCA_030674185.1 Monoplex corrugatus
AGCTGAAGATTGTAATGGAGGGAAGGGTAGTATAGTATGCATGTGTCAGCTGAGATTGTAATGGAGGGAAGGGTAGTACTACTACTAGTATGCATGTGTCAGCTCAAATTGTAATGGGGGAAGGGTAGTATGCATGTGTCAACTCAAATTGTAATGGAGGGAAGGGTAGTACTAGTATGCATGTGTCAGCTCAAATTGTAATGGAGGGAAGGTAGTATGCATGTGTCAGCTCAAATTGTAATGGAGGGAAGGGTAGTACTAGTATGCATGTGTCAGCTCAAATTGTAATGGAGGGAAGGGTAGTATGCATGTGTCAGCTCAAATTGTAATGGAGGGAAGGGTAGTACTAGTATGCATGTGTCAGCTCAAATTGTTATGGAGGGAAGGGTAGTATGCATGTGTCAGCTCAAATTGTAATGGAGGGAAGGGTAGTATGCATGTGTCAGCTCAAATTGTAATGGAGGGAAGGGTAGTATGCATACATGTGTCAGCTCAAATTGTAATGGAGGGAAGGGTAGTATGCATGTGTATCTGGAGGGAGGGGGGAGCAGGTGCAAGCTTTGCCAGAAAGACAGAATCTTCATTGAGCCATTTATTAATTAAAGTACTGTAATTTCCTGCTTATAAGATGACAGAGCATGAGGCGCACCCCCTAATTTAAAAATAAAAAATTAGAGATTAGGCACATATGATATATCTGATGTGGCACACATGAAAATAAACTTAGGAAAATAACAAAACACGTGAGAATTCAAAAACTGCATTGTCTCGCAATCGCATATATCAGGTCCGTGAAGTAGAAAAAAGAAGTTGCAGCCATAAAGTCAATCAAAGAGAAAAGAAAAACATGATCAGTGATGGTGACCTTTGGGTATGTCACTGTTTACACTGTACATTTCATTTGAAGTAGGTACCGGCAGCAGCGTTCATTCAATGGAGGAAAGTTAGCAAACGCAGCAAAATTTGCCAATTTTCCACACGCTCTATTTTCTAAACTACTTAGATAATGAATAAAAAATCTTTTATTGTGGATGCGACTGCAAAGGAGAGAATTAAGTTGAAAGTTGCACACTGGAAGCCGTGTCACGCCGCCGTGGTGAAGTCCGCGCGGCATTGTATGTGATCTCGAATTTCGCATCACTTGGCAAATCGCTTGGCGCGTCACGGCCACTGCATACATTAACCCAGTTTTGAGTTCTTCCGAAAGCGCAGAAGCTAATCTTTCGTTTGGACTAGACTAAGTTATAACGTGAAGTATCTAGTATAAATCGGTCAAATTTCGTGTTGAAAATTACCCAAATTTTCTCGGTAAAATTTTCATGTAAAATCTAAAATTGAGTTAGCCTATATGTTTTTGATCGCCAGAAAAGTTGAAGATTCGCAGCAGTTTTCATTTCTATGCAAATTAGCTCGATCAGTGACGTGGCCATGACGCGAGACCCCGTTTAAAATAAGGACCCCGATCAGTTGATCCGAGGAAAACCCTCACAAGTTTAACGGCAATGGCGTCTGCTGTGCCGCGAACAAATTTGCTGTCATCTGCCATTTCGATGTAGGAAGAATAGATCTATATCGGTAAGTATTTTTGGCTGTTTCGATCATTACTTGATTAATCTATGCTTTAGATCTGAATTTGATTAGAGAAAGGATTGTAACTTCGAAGTTTGAATCAGTGACATGATCGAACATAGCAAGGTCTTTCAGTGTATCAGCAGAACTGTTTATGTTTTCTGGATCTGGATCTAGCTGTATACGTCACTGAAACCAACTTGATTATATTGCGCAATGTGCAGTACTTAACAAAAGCATTTTATTCTTTTACCAGTTTATTAGTATCATTATCAGATTGCCCCTCCCAGCTCTTGTGTGTGTGTGTGTGTGTGTGTGAAACACAGACATGTATTTATTTGATCTAGTTCAGAGTTACAAAGAACAGTGTTCATTAAATCAATCTGCTGATTAGAAATCCTGTTCATACAAGAGATAGGAGAGATGAAAGGCTTAATTAAATCTTTATTGTTGTCTGAATGATAATAAAGTGTGTATTTGTTAATGTAACTAGTAGCCTAATTGCATTAAAAATGAAAATGTGTGTGTGTGTGTGTGGTGTGTGTGTGTGTGTGAGAGAGAGAGAGAGAGAGAGAGAGAGAGACTGAATGATAATAAGTTACAGGCCTATGCCTATATTGTATCATGTATGTGTGCATGACAATATTTGTCTGCCTCCACTCCTGTACCCCACTCTAAACCCCATATCCACACAGAATTTCTTAATTTTTTGAATGCGTACTGTCACATTATTGTGATTGAAAAAAATTGGGGGTGCTTGCAGCAAGTACCTGTGCAGCATGTACCTGTGTGTCATGTTAAGTATGCATAAAATACATATATATTATGCAAATGCCCCTGCTCCCCCTCTCACACACACACACACACACACACACACACACACACACACACACACACACACACAACCTTCTTTTTAGTTAACGGTAGAGTAAAAAAGACAAAAAACGTACACTTAAAATCTAAATCTTTGGTATTTTCAGTTGATAATGACGACAACACCATGAGGTCACAGGGGAGAGGCAGGCTGAAGACCTTGACCAAATGTCCTACAACCAACAAACTTCTTCTCCAGCTTTATTAAGCCTTGAGGGAAGATTGAGACAGGACATGGGAAGAGATGGCAGCCCTTACTCCCACTGTTATTATTGACATGACCTCTTTTGAGATGAATATCAAGTCCAAAGCGCATGCAGCTGTGAGGAAAGCTTTGAGTATCGCTGAATAGGAACGCTTATCATTTCTTGCTTTTAAGCTTGCAGATGCACTTGAAAAGAAGAATATGGGCAGCTTCCTCCTTGAGTGTATGCCACCTACAAGGCCAAGTTCTGCTGATGTGCAAGTTTCCCCCCCCCCCCCCCCTTCCCCCCTGATCATGATTGCTTGATAGAGACAGTGTTTTGGTAGAAAACAGGTTTTGTTTATTATTGCATTTTATGTGGATTTCTATGATAGTAAGACTAGTAGAACAGTGTTACACAGCCATTTTTTTTATTATTTTAAAGTACAGTAGTGGAAACAAATATATATCTTGTGGTGTAAAACGAGGTAAATGAAAAAACATTTTTTTATGATTGTTTGCAGACTTGTCATTTGCTATTTTTTATCGTGGACAGTGATGAAAAAAACCCTGATGTAAGCCAATATACATTTTGGAACATATTAAATATTTGTATGTATAGCTGTGAACATAGAGAATAAGTACACAAAATTTCATGAAAATCCCTTAAGTAGTTTCTGAGATACTGGTGTTTAAATGACGTTACCCCTAAACCAACCCATTTTTCCACCATGAAAATTAGCTATTTTAGCTAGTTTGGTGCTTTATTTCTCAGGAACCAATGAACTGAACAACTCGGAAAAAATTGACACAATAAAATATGATATATACTCTACAGAAAATAAGTTTGAAGCATATCTCTTGGTTTATGTTAGTACAGGGGCATGTTGAAAATGGACATTCTAGCAATTCCGCGATACTCAGATTTGGATTTTTGCCATGTTTGACATGTTATTACTCATTTCTCATTCCTACAGATGGTAATATTTCTGGTGGTTTTAAGTGTCTGTTGCACATAGATTTGGAAAATGCATTTTGACAGTTTTATGTCCATTAGAAAATGTTCTGTGAGTCTCCAATTTTGGAAAAAATCAGTGCATGCATTTCTCGACACAAAATTAAATATATAAAAAATCATATCTCAGGAACCAATAAAGCTAGACACTTGATTTTTGTTTTGTTTTCTTTGTCTTGATATGCTCTTTCAATGTTGCATGGCTTTAAAACTCTATTTCTGATTTGAAATTTTGGCTGCTGGTACCTATTTGAAGTTTAATCATTTGTTCTGTTGCTGACATTCCTGAGAAATCCAACAGCTCTAGTGTTGCTGACAATCCTGAGAAATCCAACTGCTCTGTCGCTGACAATCCTGAGAAATCCAACTGCTCTGTTGCTGACAATCCTGAGAAATCCAACCGCTCCGTTGCTGACAACCAGAGAAATCCAACTGCTCTGTTGCTGACAACCAGAGAAATCCAACTGCTCCGTGTCTGTAGGAGTTTGTTCAAGACGGATTCACCACATTCAGACAATCCATATGCGCTCCATCCAAATTTGCCAGCAATTATCTGACAGACTTTCTGAGCCTGCACAAAACCCTATGCATTGGTAAGATCTTGAAATGTCTTAGTCCGTGTCAGACAGGCACAACAACCCCTCTGTAATTTTTCTTCTATTTTCCCCCAGATAGGGTGCTATCAGCCAAGAAGATGCAGGGGTCAGAGTTCAACTGGGAAAAAAAGTTTCACGTTGAACTTGAAGTCAGAATTTACGGTAATTGCCTGAAATGTGAATCATAGTGACTGTCAGTGTTCAAGGAAACATGAACCAGGAAAACATACAGAAAAAAAGAATCATTATCATCGTCATCGTCATCGTCATCGTCGTCATGTGCCCTGCTGCATGGTGTTCACATCATGGCCCTCCATACAAATCCATCTTTTGTCGCTGCAAGTACATCTCCCACCCTCTCTGTCTTCATTCTCTCCATAAATCCATCTTTTGTCGCTGCAAGTACATCTCCCACCCTCTCTGTCTTCATTCTCTCCATAAATCCATCTTTTGTCGCTGCAAGTACATCTCCCACCCTCTCTGTCTTCATTCTCTCCATAAATCCATCTTTTGTCGCTGCAAGTACATCTCCCACCCTCTCTGTCTTCATTCTCTCCATAAATCCATCCAATATTTTCCCCTTGGGATCTGCCTGGTGCACTTTTTCCCTTCCAGCTTTTCTGTTGTGACTAGATTACCTCATAAAATAATAATAATAATATATTGTATTTATATAGCGCAAAATCTTGATAAAATCAAATCTAAGCGCTGAGCGTATACATGCATACATACCTACATACAAAATGTCCTATAGATATTGTTTGTATTTTCCTAATCTTCTTCATTTATGTTCTTTTGTGTTTGCCTCTTTCAACACTGTCTGGTTTGTTTTCTTTGCTGTCCATGGAACTCTTTAACATTCTTATTACAATATTACTTATTAGAAACCACATTTTAGCAGCAAAACAAAATGAAACAAACAAACAGAACAAAAAAGACTCACACCCTTTTTTTCGAATTTAAATGTGAACTTGCAAGTTGCAGGGTGAAGGATGACAAAGAATTATTTAAACATGAACATACGTACGTTGCAGGGTGAAGAATGGTGAAGAATCATTTCGCAACACTGGGGCTAAAAGCCGGGGCCAGGGAAGACGAGGTGAAGAAGGCGTACAGGACACTGGCCAAACAATGGCATCCGGACAAAAACAAAGACCCAGGAGCTGAGGAAAAATTCAAGGAGATCGGAGCGGCGTACGAGTATCTTCAAAGCAAGGACAGACGAGAGCTGCTGGAACGTGAGCTGACCAAGAAACCGGAACCCAGTCCTAAGACTTTCACACAGACCAGGACCCAGAACACAACTTCCACTAGTTCTAACGCCTCTGCCAGTCAGTCCACCAGCTCCAAACCATCCTACAACTGGAACTACAAAGGGACGGAGAAAAATGCCAGACCTAAAGCCTCCGACTCTTCAACCAAAGCGGGACCCAGCAGGTCCAAAGAGAACCAGAGTTCTGAGTCCAAGGGCAAGAAGAACAAGGACCCTCATTGGTCAGATTCTTTCCATAAAAAGCCAAAACCCCAAACGTCCACGAAAGCAGGGAGTGAAGGCAAATCAGAGTGGAAGCCATGGGCCAGTGACTGGCAGGACGATTTTGACACCCCTCCAGCCAGCCCTCGATTCTCTGACGCCTTTGCCAGTTTCAGGAGTTTCGTCGATCAGTTGAACAGTGATGTTGGTGCCACTTTCTTCTTCACCTCGGATGGTTCAGGTTTTGGTGGCTTGTTTGGTCAAAAGCGTCCCATGTTTATGGATGATCATGCAGCAACCTCAAGTTCAAATCGGCCAAAAGCCAAAGCAGCCCCACGAAATGTGGCGTCCGAACATGGATATTCTGGCGATCTTGATGATGATCTTCTTTTCGATGCTGGAGCCGGCAAAAGTGAGTTGTAGGATTGTTTGTTTGTGTATGAAGTTTGTACATTACACACACACACATACAACCACACATACGTATGCTCACCCCTTCACACACACACACACACACACATGCACACACACACATGCGCGCGCACACACACACACACACACACATACATACACACACACACACACACACACACATGCACTCACCCTCACACACACACACACATACACTCACCACCAGCACTACCCACACACACACACACACACACTCTCTCTCTCTCTCTCTCTGTCTCTTTCTCTAACACCCATATACGCACACATAGCTTTCACACACACATCACACACACATGCGCACGCATGCACGTGCACATGCGTGCACACATGTGCACGTGCATATACACACACACTAGCAATGCCGTGCGAACCGAAACGCAACGTCAAATTTGTGGTACCAAAAACTGGGGAAAACCGGGGCCGGCGCAAAACTGGGGGGGTCTTCAGTTCAATCAAGTATTACTGCCTCTTTAATCGGTGTTTCATTCTTATTTTTTTTCTTATGTGAATCAGAAATGAATAAAGATTTCAATAATTGCCTTTTTATATACTTAGAGCGAAAATGGAATTAGTTATTTGATGAGAAAGTCGAAAATCCGCGTTTCGGGCGCAATCGCGGCGATGGTATGCGTTTACAATCAAAGTTTGTTTGGGATGCTTCACTATTTCGGTCGGTACGGCTATATTTGTGAACCAATCACATTGTAAGTTTGCAGCCAATGAGAATTAATGTAACAGAATGATATAGGCCTATCCCGACGACAGCAATGTGTGCAGTTTCGAACCGAGATCGACGTTTCCAAGTTTTGCTTTTTTTATGGGAAAAGTTTGCAGGTAAGTCGCCATTTTTGGAACTTGTCGTCGGCGGGATTCGATTTTACATGCTTTTTTGTATATAAATGTGTAATATGAAATCAATTTGAGGTAAATACGGCCGTACGGCAACTTTTTACACGAGGATCTTACCAGATCAGTAGCAAAACAACGTCGCAATGTGCGACGCCGTAGGCCACTGCGCGGAACAGAACAGTGTGCAAGTTTCAGCTCGGCAAGTTTTCGCATTGTCATCTTGTAGAATAGAATACGAAAATAATTGGAGCTAATTTCACGCACTTATACGGGTGTTTTCGGTTCTGCTCGATGTAACGAGACGTAAGACACCCTTACCTACTCACTTTGACCAGTCCTTCCCCACAAACATGCACAAAATATCCCTGAATGACTGGCGACCACAGCTCCAGCAGTCACCTGCACGCCATATTTATAGACAACTCCCCACTAGGCTAGTGATGACGTTGTGCCATGTGATCGTAACCAAAATGGCGTGCAGGTGACTGCTGGAGCTGTGGTCGCCAGTCATTCAGGGATATTTTGTGCATGTTTGTGGGGAAGGACTGGTCAAAGTGAGTAGGTAAGGGTGTCTTACGTCTCGTTACATCGAGCAGAACCGAAAACACCTGTTAATAGTGCGTGAAATTAGTCTCAATTATTTTCGATTTCTATTCTACAAGTGATTACCCGACGGGCTTTGCTGAGCCGTGGAAAATGGTTTGCCCAAACAGAGGGTGCGCATACCTGCCTCCCAACTCTCTCTCTCTCTCTCTCTCTCTCTCTCTCTCTCTCTCTCATCTCTCTCTCTCTCTCTTTCTCTCTCAAATAAATGAATGAATGAATTAAATAGGTCTACATATTTTTTTTTTCAAATCAACAAACAATTCTGTGCAAGTCATTGTACTTTCCTTGACATGAATCTCTCTCACTCTCTCTCTCTCTCTCAGAGTCAGAGATCAAGAAATGAATAATTAAGTAAATAGGCCCCAATACATTCATATCCAAGTCATTGTTAACAGGCATGATCCTCTCTCTCTCTCTCTCTCTCTCTCTCTCTCTCTCTCTCTCGTCTCTCTCTCTCTCTCTGAGACAACACACACACACACTAACACACACAGAGATTTAGAATGTCACAAAACAAAATCTTCTGTCATTGTTATAATATTCTTTATTTAGGTTTTGCAGCTGAATAGAAGGCTATGAGTTGTATTATTTGTAAAGTAGGCCATCCATTTGCTTACATAGTTGTTTCAATTTGTTGTCAGTATCTGAAAAGGATAGGCCTATTGTAATCAGTTTGTTTTAAAGGGAAGATTGCATCTTATTTAGTAGTAGCCTATTGTTATTGATTTGTATTAAAGGGCAAGATTACACTGGAAATACTTAGCAGGATTACTCAGCTTTGGTGGATTTTTACAAGTAATATGCTAAAAATCAAAGTCGCGAGTTTGGGCTTAATGTTAAAGTAATATTGATGTGAAGACTATGCATCATGGTTTCCTTTCCTTTCCAATCTCTCAATGAATAGTATATATTATGCAGAGATTCATATATTTCTCTATTACAGGAGTTAAGTGACCTGTTCCTGAATGGCAAGTGGTCCCATATCCTTCCTGAAGTTTTCTTTGGACTCTGGCTGTGCTAAATGTTCGGGGACTTAACTCATCCACAGTCTACTGATTTTTTTTCTAAACACTGATGTATAAAATAAAAATCAAATGTAATGTACAAAAATCTTGTCTGTGATGTTTTCCTCTGTGTGTATGTGTGTTATGTGTGTGTGCATGTGTATGTGTGTGTGTTTAGTTTTTAGAAGAATTTTGATCGAATGATATTTTTGGATAGACTGCAGCATAAAAGCATGCAGTAATTTTTAATATTTCAGTTATTGAAGTGATTCCAGAAGCCATTGATTCTCAGATTTCCTTTTATATGTACAGAAACTGATGAAATATTACAAATTATTCATAAGATACTGAAGTAGCGAGTCATGACTTTTTTGGTTTGATTTGCAGTAATAAGACACTTGAACGATGAGCAAAATGATTTTATATCTATCTCATGAAATGATTATATATCCTTGTTTTGTTTCTAGCTTCATTTTTGTCTGTTATTAATACAATATGGGCAATTATTAATGAAAAACAGATAAAACATGCAAAATATCACGTTTCCTGTAATAAGACAAAAATGGCTCGTCGCAGAGTTACAGATAATGGTTTCATTCAATTCGGCATACAAAAATACATCAACGATCAAAATTTCATATATTTGATCCTGTCTGTCTCTCACAATTACAAAATGAATGTCATTTCCAGCAAAATCAGCATACCATGCCATTTGATGGGTTTGTTCTGTGACAGCTGGTCCCACACATCTCTTCTTTGTCCCACTGAAACGTGTGTACCAAAATTTAAGACGCTTCAAATTGGAATATCTCGTGAACTGTTGGTCCGATTTGAAAAATTTAAACTGCTTTTTACTCAGAACAACAATATCTTCAAAACCATATACATCTTTTAACTCAAAACCCAATTTCAATTTTTCATGCGGCATTGCTACACACACACACACACACACACACACACACACCACATACAGACTGTTCCTGGTGTATGTATGCATATGTGTGTCTGCATGTGCTTGTGTGTGTGTGTGTATGTGTAAAAAATCATTATTATAAACTGTCTCAATCAAACTTCATTCCTGCCCCCCATTTTCAGAGAAAGAAAAGCAACAAGATATGTTTTTGTGTCTGTTTCAGAGCATGAACCAAAAAGCATGAAATGTCCCGTGTGCAACAAGATGGTTTCTCCTTCAAAAATGGTCAGTGGTGATAATGTTTGTTTTGATAAAATGATGACAGTTAAATCTGTATTTTTGCGATAATCAGCAAAAGGATTTTCCTTCCAAAATGATCATTGATATGTGTAAATAGAGTGATGACAGTTATGTCCTGTGTATTTGTGGTAAACAGAAAAATGATTAGTGATATGTGTGATACTGATACTGAAGGGTGACGACAATTATGTCCTATGTATTTGTGATAAACAACAAAATGATTATATGTGTAATAGAGTGATGACAATTATGTCATGTATTTGTGGTAAACAACAAAATGATTAGTGAGTGTGTAAAGAGAGAGTATGACAATTATGTCATGTATTTATGATAAACAACAAAATGATTATGTAATAGAGTGATGACAATTATGTCCTATGTGTTTGTGGTAAACAGCAAAATGATTAGTGAGTGTAACTGTAATAGAGTGATGACAATTATGTCATGTATTGTGATAAACAACAAAATGATTAGTGATGTGTGTAATAGATGATGAGACAATTATGTCCTATGTGTTTGTGGTAAACAACAAAATGATTATGTAATAGAGTGATGACAATTATGTCCTATGTGTTTGTGGTAAACAAAATGATTATGTAATAGAGTTATGACAATTATGTCCTATGTGTTTGTGATAAACAACAAAATGATTATGTAATAGAGTGATGACAATTATGTCCTATGTGTTTGTGATAAACAACAAAATGATCAGTGATATGTGACCTCCCACCACAAAATCAGTGTTAACTAGCATTTTGGGTATTTTGAGATATACTGGAAAGTGTACATTCTGCTGATTATTTTGGTACTTGAATAAAGCTTGTACTAAAAAAAAATGTAGAAGTTATGTATGTTTAATGTCATTAAGTTGTATGACGGCTATTTTGAGAAAACAGCCTCTAAATTTTTGTGTGCTCTCCTACACAATTTCCTGAAATTTCTTTATTTGGTGGCTTTGACCCAGTTTGTTTCTAATTTTAGCTGTCATTATCTGAAAGGTGCACCAAAGAGCGCTCTGTCAGTATATTACAAGTGCGGGTACTGTACAGGTTATGGTTCATAATAAGAGACAAAACGAAGTACTTTTGGTAGGAAAGTGCGTTCTTTCTGCTGAGATCAGTGCATTAAAATACTATTTCAAATTGATTGATAATATTTTTTGAAGAAAAAAAAATTCTGTGGGGGATAGATTATAGAATGCAGAAATCAATTCTGAGAAAAAGTCAGAACACCCAGGTAGACCCTCAGTCACCTTTTCAGCTCCTACTCCTAGTGCTGTTCGACTGACTGTGAGTTAAGACTGATTTTGTGGTGGGAGGTCACTGTGATAGAATGATGACAATTATGTCATGTGTTTGTGGTAAACAGCAAAATGATTAGTGATGTGTTTGATAGAGTGATGACAATTATGTCCTATGTGTTTGTGGTAAACAGCAAAATGATTAGTGATGTGTGTGATAGAATGATGTTTTTATGGATCATACTCTTTCTGCTTCTGTTGCCTTGTGTTTATGATTGTGTGTGTCTTTGTTGGTTTTGGTTTGTGTGTGTCTTTGTTGGTTTTGGTTTGTGTGTGTCTTTGTTGGTTTTGGTTTGTGTGTGGTCTTTGTTGGTTTTGGTTTGTGTGGTCTTTGTTGGTTTTGGTTTGTGTGCGTGTTTTGTTTGGTTTTGGTTTGTGTGCGTCTTTGTTGGTTTTGGTTTGTGTGGTCTTTGTTGGGTTTTGGTTTGTGTGCGTCTTTGTTGGTTTTGGTTTGTGTGCGTCTTTGTTGGTTTTGGTTTGTGTGCGTCTTTGTTGGTTTTGGTTTGTGTGCGTCTTTGTTGGTTTTGGTTTGTGTGCGTCTTTGTTGGTTTTGGTTTGTGTGCGTCTTTGTTGGTTTTGGTTTGTGTGCGTCTTTGTTGGTTTTGGTTTGTGTGCGTCTTTGTTGGTTTTGGTTTGTGTGCGTCTTTGTTGGTTTTGGTTTGTGTGCGTCTTTGTTGGTTTTGGTTTGTGTGCGTCTTTGTTGGTTTTGGTTTGTGTGCGTCTTTGTTGGTTTTGGTTTGTGTGCGTCTTTGTTGGTTTTGGTTTGTGTGCGTCTTTGTTGGTTTTGGTTTGTGTGCGTCTTTGTTGGTTTTGGTTTGTGTGCGTCTTTGTTGGTTTTGGTTTGTGTGCGTCTTTGTTGGTTTTGGTTTGTGTGCGTCTTTGTTGGTTTTGGTTTGTGTGCGTCTTTGTTGGTTTTGGTTTGTGTGGTCTTTGTTGGTTTGGTGTTGTGGGTGCGTCTGTGGTTGGTTTGTGTGTTCATTTGTTGTGGGTGTGTGCTGTGTGTGTGTGCGTCGTGTTGTGCGTTTGTGTGTATGTGTGTGTGTGTGTTGTGTGTGTGGAGAGTGTGATGTGACGTGTATTGTGTATGCTATACTTGTTGTGTTGTTGTGTGTGTTGTGTTCCTTGAATTGTATATGTGACATGATTTTGTTTCTTATTTTGTTTGTTTGTTTATTTTTTTATTTATTTATTTGTTTTTTATTATTTATTTTATTTATTTATTTATTTATTTATTTATTATTTCATTTATTTATTTGAATTATTTATTATGTTTAATTATTTTGTTTTTTTTTCATTGTCAGCATTGTTTTGATTATTACTGCTGCTAACACTGTCATCAGCATTGTCATCACTGCCATCACCACCATTATCATCTTCATAATCATCACCACCACCACCCATCAATATCATCATCATCACCACCACTACCACCACCACCATTATCATCTCTGTAATCATCATCATTGCCGCCACCACCCATCATTATCATCATCATCACTGCCACTACCCACCACCACTATTATCATCTTCATAATCATCATCATCACCACCACCCATCATTATCATCATCACCACCACCATTATCATCTTCATGATCATCATCACCACCACCACCCATCATTATCATCATCATCACCACCACTACCACCACCACCATTATCATCTTCATAATCATCACCACCACCACCCATCATCATCATCATCACCACCACACACCATCACCATTATCATCTTCGTAATCATCATCATCATTGCCGCCACCACAGCAACTAACGCCACCACCATCACCACCCATCATTATCATCATCACCACAAACCACCACCACCACCATCATCATCGGTACTTCAGCTGAGCAATGACGCGTTCAACCTCTCGACTGTTCAGGTCAACCACGAGAGGTACTGCGGCCGGTTCGACGCGCCGAGCGACACGGACGAAGACGACGCTTCGTACTATCGGCGGCGAGGACGCACCTACTCCAGCGAGGAAGACGAAGACATGGAGGACATGTTTGTTGGGGGTTTTGGCAAAGCCAAGGACCAGGACTGGAGAG
The DNA here is from genome assembly GCA_030674185.1 of Monoplex corrugatus. Classification (NCBI taxonomy): domain Eukaryota; kingdom Metazoa; phylum Mollusca; class Gastropoda; order Littorinimorpha; family Ranellidae; genus Monoplex; species Monoplex corrugatus. The sequence goes on from JAPXFY010000034.1 coordinate 40,992,995, forward strand.
GGCACGCATGAAGACGTCCTGAACAAAATTCGTCGCGATCGCAAGGCGTATCATGCCGAGCTGAAACGACAGGCTTCAGGTGTTTATATGAGGTGTGTGTGTGTGTGTGTGTGTGTGTTTTCTGTGTGTGTGTGTTGGGGATGGTGGTGGGGGAATGTGGATGGTTGTGTGTGTGTGTTGGGGATGGTGGTGGGGGATGTGGATGGTTGTGTGTGTGTGTGTGTGTTGGGGATGGTGGTGGGGATGTGGATGGTTTTGTGTGTGTGTTGGGATGGTGGTGGGGGAATGTGGATGGTTGTGTGTGTGTGTGTGTGTGTGGTGGTGTGTTGGGGTAGGTGGTGGGGGATGTGGATGGTTGTGTGTGTGTGTGTGTGTGTTGGGGATGGTGGTGGGGGATGTGGATGGTTGTGTGTGTGTGTTGGGGATGGTGGTGGGGGAATGTGGATGGTGTGTGTGGTGTGTGTGTGTTGGGGATGGTGGTGGGGGATGTGGATGGTTTGTGTGTGTTGGGGATGGTGTGGGGGATGTGGATGGTTGTGTGTTGGGGATGGTGGTGGGGGATGTGGATGGTTTGTGTGTGTGTGTTGGGGATGGTGTGGGGGATGTGGATGGTTGTGTGTGTGTGTGTTGGGGATGGTGGTGGGGGGATGTGGATGGTTTGTGTGTGTGTTGGGGATGGTGGTGGGGGATGTGGATGGTTTGTGTGTTGGTGTGGTGGGGGTTGGTGGTGGGGGGGTGGTGGGTTGTGTGGTGTGGGTGGGTGGGGGTGTGGGGGTGTGGGGGGGGGGGTGGTGGTGGGGGGGGGGGGTGGGGGGGTTTGGGGGGGGGGGGGGTGGGGGTGGGGGGGTGGTGGGTGGGGGGTTGGGTGGGGGGGTGGGGGGGGGGGGGGTGGGGTGGTGGTGGGTGTGGGTGGGTGGTGGGGGGGGTGGGTGGGGGTGGTGGGTGGGGGGGGTGGTGGGTGGGGGGGGGTTGGGGGGTTGGTGGGTGTGGGGGGTTGGGGTGGGGGGGGGGGGGGTGGTGGGGTTGTGGTGGGGGGGGGGGGTGTGGGGGTGGGTGGTGGGTGGGGGGTGGGGTGGGGGGGGGGGGGGTGGGGGGGGGTGGTGGGGGGGGGTTGGTGGGTTGGGTGGGGTGGTGGGGGGGGGTGTTGGGGGGGGGGGGTGGTGGTGGGTGGGGGGGGGGTGGGGGGGGGGGGTGGGGGGGTGGGGGGTGGTTGGGGGGGGGGGGTGGTGTGGGGGTGGGGGGGGGGGGGTGGGGGGGGGGGGGGGGGGTGGGGGTGGTGGGGTGGGGGGGGGGGGGGGGTGTGTGGGGGGGGGGGGGGGGGGTGGGGGGGTGGGGGTGGGGGGGGGGGGGGGTGGGGGGGGGGTGGGGGGGGGGGTTGGGGGTGTGGGGTGGGGGGTGGGTGGGGTGGGGGGGTGGGTGGTGGTGGGGGGGGGGGTGGGGGGGGGGGGTGGGTGGGGGTGGGGGGGGGGGTGGGGGGGGGTGGGGGGGGTGGGGGTTGTGGGTGTGGTTGTGGGGGGGGGGGGGGGGGGGGGGGTGGTGGGGGGTGGGTGGTGGGGGGGGTGGGTGGGGGGGTGGGGGGTGGGGGGGTGGTGGTGGGGGGGGGGGTGGGGGTGGTGGGTGTGTGGGGGGGGGGGGGGGTGGTGGTGGTGGGTGGGGGGGGTGGGGGTGGTGGGGGGGGGGGGGTGGGGGGGGGTGGGGTGTGGGGGGTGGTGGGGGGGGGGGGGTGGGGGGTGGTGGTGGGGGGGGTGGGGGGGGGGGGGGTGGGGGTGGGGGGTGGGGGTGGGGGGGGGGGGGGGGGGTGTGGTGGGGGGGGTTGGGGGGGTGGTGGGGTGGGGGTGTGGGGGGGGGGGGGGGGGTGGGGGGGGTGGGGGGGGGTGGGGGGGTGGGGGGGTGGGGTGGGGTGGTGGGGGGGGGGGGGGGGGGGGGGGTGGGGGGGGGGGGGGGGGTGTGTTGGGGGGTGGTGGGGGGTGGGTGTTGTGTGGTGTTGGGGTGGTGGTGGGGGGGGGGGGTTGTGTGTGTTGGGGTGTGGGGGTTGTTTGGGGGGTGGGTGTGTGGGGGGATGGGGTGGTTTGTGTGTGTGTGGGGATGGTGGGGGGGTGTGGTGGTTGTGGTGGTGGGGGGTGGGTGGGGGATGGGATGGTTGTGTGTGTGGTGGGTTGTGGTGGGGGGTGTGGATGGTTGTGTGTGTTGTTGGTTGTGGGGGGTGTGTGTGGTGTGTGGTGTGTTGGGGATGGTGGTGGGGTGTGATGGTTGTGTGTGTGTGTGTGGTTGGGTGGGGTGGGTGGTTGTGTGTGTGTGGGTGGGGTGGGGGTGTGGTGGTTGTGTGTGTTGGGGATGGTGGTGGGGGGATGGGGATGGTTGGTGTGGTGTGGGGGATGGTGTTGGGGGGATGTGGTGGGTTGGTGTGTTGGGTGTGGGTGGTGGGGTGTGGTGGGGGTTGTGGGTGGTGGGGGGTGTGTGGTGTGTGTGTGTTGGGGATGGTGGTGGGGGATGTGGATGGTTGTGTGGTGGGGTGTGGGGGTTGGTGGGGGGGGTGATGGTGTGTGGTGTGTGGGTGGTGGGGGGTGTGGTGGTTGGGGGGTGTGGTGGTGGGGTGGTGGGGGGGGGGGGGATGGTTGTGTGTGGTGTGTTGGGGTGGTGTGGGGGTTGGGGTGTGGTGTGTTGTGGATGTGGTGGGATGTGGATGGTTGTGGTGTGGGTGGGGATGGGGTGGGGGTGTGGATGGTTGTGTGTGTGTTGGGGATGGTGGTGGGGGATGTGGATGGTTTTGTGTGCTTGTGTGTATGTGTGTGTGTGTGTGTTGGGGATGGTGGTGTGGGATGTGGATGGTTGTGTGTGTGTGTGTTGGGGATGGTGTTGGGGGATGTGGATGGTTGTGTGTGTGTGTGTTGGGGATGGTGGTGGGGGGATGTGGATGGTTTTGTGTGTGTGTGTGTGTGTGTTGGGGATGGTGGTGAGGGTGATGTGGATGGTTTTGTGTGTGTGTTGGGGATGGTGGTGAGGGATGAGGATGGTTGTGTGTTGGGGATGGTGGTGGGGGATGTGGATGGTTGTGTGTGTGTTGGGCATGGTGGTGGGGGGATGTGGATGGTTTTTTGTGCTTGTGTGAGTGTGTATGTGGTGTGTGTGTGTGTGTGTGTGTTGGGGATGGTGGTGGGGGATGTGTATGGTTGTGTGTGTGTGTGTGTTGGGGATGGTGGTGGGGGATGTGGATGGTTGTGTGTGTGTGTGTGTGTTGGGGATGGTGGTGGGGGATGTGGATGGTTGTGTGTGTGTGTGTTGGGGATGGTGGTGGGGGATGTGGATGGTTGTGTGTGTGTGTGTGTTGGGGATGGTGGTGGGGGATGTGGATGGTTGTTTGTGTGTGTGTGTGTTGGGGATGGTGGTGGGGGATGTGGATGGTTGTGTGTGTGTGTGTTGGGGATGGTGGTGGGGGATGTGGATGGTTGTGTGTGTGTGTGTTGTGGATAGTGGTTGGGGATGGTGGTGGGGGATGTGGATGGTTGTGTGTGTGTTGGGGATGGTGGTGGGGGATGTGGATGGTTGTGTGTGTGTGTGTTGTGGATAGTGGTTGGGGATGGTGGTGGGGGATGTGGATGGTTGTGTGTGTTGGGGATGGTGGTGGGGGATGTGGATGGTTGTGTGTGTTGTGGATAGTGGTTGGGGATGGTGGTGGGGGATGTGGATGGTTGTGTGTGTGTTGGGGATGGTGGTGGGGGATGTGGATGGTTTTGTGTGCTTGTGTGTGTGTGTGTGTGTGTGTGTGTGTGTGTGTATGACCACGATAGCAAAGTGTGTCAGCCCAGCTGAATAGTCAGGTTATTGTTTGTGTGTCTGTGTGTGTGTCTGTGTTTGTATGATTGGGATTGGGGATAGTTGTGTTCTCACACACACACACACACACACACACACACACACACACACACACACACACACACACACACACACCACACACACACACAACTATATGTATGTCCAACATACTCTCTGTCGAATAAAACTCCAACCTATGTCACCAGAAGAGCACAGGTGTGACTGGTGCGGGCGAACTTTCACCCTGGTCGCCCTACAGCGCCACCTGCCTGTCTGCAAGGAGCACGTGCTGCGTTACGGGCGACCTATGAACCCCAACTTCACAGCCGGACCCTCCCGGACAGCAAGTTCGCCCGCTCTAGAAAGGTAAATCATCCATACCAACAAATGCCTATCAGTTAACATCAGGAAGAGAGTTCTTCAGTGTGATATCATCATCATCATCATGTGCCATGCCACATGGCGTTGGCGATCATGGCCCTCCATATGTATCTATCTCTTGTTCCCACAAGCACATCTTCCACCCTCTCTGTCCTCAGCCACTCTGCAAGTCCGTCCAATATTTTTTCCCTAGGTCTACCTGGTGCTCTCTTTCCCTTCAGCTTTCATGTTGTGACCAGGTGCTGTGATTCGCCTTTCCTCATAAAATGGCCAATAAATGTTGCCTGTCTTTTCCTGATCTTCCTTATGAATGATCTTCTTTGTCTGCCTCCATCAAGACTGTCTCGTTTGTTTTCTTTGCTGTCCATGGAACTCGCAACATTCTTCTTAGAAACCACATCTTTGCTACCTCAATCTTGTTCTGGCTTTGCTTGTTGACTGTCCACGCCTCACAATCATATTATATTAGGTATTCCAAAGTGCTCTTCGCGGGCGGCGGAAAGTACGGCAAAGTGCGATTTTTCACTGGTTTTCAACTTGCTCGTTCTCAACAAAATGCAGTGTCAGAAATAAAAAACATAGATCATGTTGATCTGTGATCCTTTAAGCTTTGTTTAAAGTCAAAATAAATCAATAAGTGTAACATTTACCGTTTGAAATATGCTTTTGATGATGGGTACTAAATTGCGATTTTGCTGCAACTGGAACGACGAAATCGGAACGCGGTTTTGACACCTACCTTGAAAACTCGCCTCGCGGAGATCAGCTGGGTCAGATATCAACAAACCATTTACACAGTCAAAAAGACGACTAAACTTGCTTTCATCCGATGTAAAAAGTGAACTGATAGGTTTGCATTTAGTCGGTCGTTTCGTGCGTTAAAAACTTCCGTCGATGATTTCGCAACCTTACTCAAAACCAATCTCTCCATATTTTCCACTGTGCAAAAGGTCAAGGTTTCAACTTTCAACTTCTGCTAATTGCATATGGATTCAACCACTGGCTGTCTTCCGCGAGAACTGAGAAAAAGCAACATATTTTCGCTTTCCCTTAGCGTCTGACGCGCAATGGCGGACACGCGCGAAGATCGTTCGGGCGAGCACATGGACGTCGAAGTTTACGTCGACCGCTCCAGCCACGACGAATCAAGCGATCCAACTTATCTAGAGGGTAAGTGAAATATCTTGCAGTTTGTTTACTATTACTTTTCGACATTTTGTTTCCTGATTTTAGAATATAATTGTTTGGAAAGCGCACAGCTGCAGCACCCACAGTATCATGAATATGTTAGAAGGTAGGGGTAGGTGACGGTTTGGGGTGCGGTAATTTTACAGAGAGTGAGATCAGGCATATGATTAAAGGAAAATGTTTACAAAAGATTTTTTTAATAATCCATGCCTTTATTATATTTATTTATAATGATGTTAATGAGAGATTAGCGATTTATTGTGGTCACGTGACCAACGCTTTGATCGATCGATAGTCGAATCGGCCGAGTGCCCTCCCTTGACTTCACTCGATCTGGTTCAGTGTCGTTCAATAATTTCACAATGTTACACCTTTTTCTTTTCTGCCTTTGTGTAAACTTCCTGAATGGTACCATTGAAACAAATTTGCATGTTTATCAATCCTATTATTTTTAGGCCCAATATTATTATCACCTAGATCTAGTTCAACAGCTTTAAAAGTTTATTATTATTATTAATATTGTTATCATATTTTTGTTGTTATTATTTTACTATCATTATTCATTATTATTTATCATTATTATTATTATTATCATTATTTCATTATTAGTTTACTATCATTCATTGCTATTTATTATCATTACTATTATTGTCATCAAAAATAATATTTAAACAAAATAAAGTAGGCCTACCAGGTTAATGGGTTGGACACTATGAACCTTCCTAACTAGGCCTATAGTGTTTATGAGATAAATTTTGTTGTGCTGATTTGAGTAGGCCTAAATGTATGGAACATTTTACTTTGCCCACTGCTTTGTGAGTTAGGGTAAGGCATTATAATTTTATTTTCAAAGCTGACAATAATACTGGTAGGCTTCTTACAGCTCCACACCAATCTCTCTCTCTCTTGATCCTTTCTCTCTTTGACAGGCAGGGAAGTTAATTGAGCAGGGGTACAAAAGTCCTTGTGTTGCTGCATGTTTTATGTTCTTGTTTTTTGGATTTGTTTTTGTTTTGGTCAGTATTTGCCTCTTGCTCTGTATGTATAGGCCTGTTTGTCCCTACAAATGGGATTTTCACATTACGCTCCAGGATAGAACAGATAGATGTACTAATACTTTCCCTCTACACTATTTTTCTCACAGATGATCTCTTCATGAGGATGAAGGAGCGATTTCTTAAGACTGGCAGAGGGCGGAGACCTAGTCTTTTGGACAACTTTGACAGCAATGATGATGAACTGCATCTTAACATGTTTTAATTTCCTGTCACTTGTGAAGGGGAATCACTGATCATAGACACTGACAAGTATTTTTTTACATTTCATTACATGTTTTTTGTAAAAAGAGATGATTTCTATCTTTTGTGCTTCCAGTTTAAGTTGAAGGCCAGGACAGTTATCTACTGTGATTAAGCAACAGTGAAAGGTCAAGACAATGATGTGGAAGCTTTTGATAATGTTCTACACACAGTTAAGGAACAGTTAAAGGTCAAGACATGTTTTAATTGTTGTTTAATGATAAAAAAACAAATTGGCATGTAAAAACTATGAAGATGACTTCTTTGAATGAATGTTGTTGATGTACATGTCTTGTTTGATTCGATATGTAAACAAAGCGCATTATTTGTTACTATTATCAGCTGACATTTGTTATAATTTTGTCATCTGATCTTTGTTTACAGAAAGATTGAAACCTAATGTCTTGTTTGTTATACTGACAGATCATAAAAAACTGATCATTTTGGTATATGGTACTTTGCAGTAGGATGAATGTGACAGAAGTTACGGAGTCTTGCAAAAAGCTAAAATACACATTTTTTTCAAAATAGGTATTTTATCCTTACCCAAATATGGTTTGATTAAACATACAGATGTCTGGGGTTGTTTTACATTGAAAGAATTTGTCATGCTGAGCAATTTGATATCAAAACCATTTTTGTAACTTTAAAGTGAAAAAAGTTATGGTGCACCAAATATGTGTAAAATTCGCCATTTTTTTCACTGTGACAAATCGGCATATTTCGCATTTTTGACATCTGATATCTTTTCAACCAGCGTTCAGATGAAGCTGGAAAAAATTAGGGTTAAATTCCTTAATATGTTTATCATATATGATTCATTTCAGTGTCACTGTATTGTATTTCTTAAAGATAATGGAGTTTGAAATTAATGAAAATGGGTCCCTTGCCCAGCTGTTTGGAACGGCGGCGTCCAATTTTGCTATTTTTTGTCATTTTCATAGATCTGTATTTTTATTGATATGCATTTCTGTCCATATGTTTTTTGCACATCAACTTAACAAGTAAAAACCTCCTCAGAAATGATTTTCTGGACTTGTGTGATTTTATATGTGTGTTCAAGGCATGTCTGAATGTGGCCTAAAAAAATGTGCGAAATTTTTCTAAGTCCAAAAAGAAAGGAAAAAATCATAAAAAATTTATTTTTTATCCCACATTAAAAAATAAAGTATGTATGTGTTCAGAATGAAAATCTCTATTTTCCCAGCTGATTTTTATACAGGTAAGTTCAAATTTGAAAATCACTTTGGAATACCTAATTATATTATTGGCTCTATACAACATTCAAGAACTCTCTTCCTGATGTTAATTGATAGGCATTTGTTGGTAAGAATGCTTTTTATCTTCTTGAATGCTGTTTTGGCTTGGCCGATTCTGCTGGCTATTTCTGATGTGCATCTGCCGTCTGGTGAGATGACTGTTCCCAGATATTTAAACTTCTGAACTTGTCTCAAAGTTGTGCCGTTTGCTGTTATATTGCATGATGGGATTTCATGTTTTTTACTGATTACCATGACTTCAGTCTTCTTGCTGTTTAGCTCCAACCCTTTACTTTTGCTTTCTATTTCTATTAATATTCACAAGGTTTTGTATGTCCCTTTTTCTGTGTTATATAGAACCGATACTGTTGTACGAATGTGAAACATGGACAGTCGACACGCAGGTTCGCTGGCTGTATACAGGTGTGTCGTCCATACCAACAAATGCCTGTCAGTTAACATCGGGAAGAGAGTTCTTCAGTGTTATATATACGACCAATACTGTTGAATGGAGAAAATATTGACGGATTTGCAGAGTGGTTGAGGACAGAGAGAGTGGGAGATGTATTTGCGGCGACAAGCGACAGATTCGTATGGAGGGCCATGATCGCCAACGCCATGCAGCAGGGCACATGATGATGATGACTCTTGTGCGTTCTCTTTTGGCTTGCCGTGTTTAAAGGGCTGAAGCTAAATAGCAAAAAGACTGAAGTCATGGTAATCTGTAAAAAAACAGAAAATCCCCTCATGAGAAATGATAGCAAATGGCACCATATTGCCACAGTGAGACAGGTTGATATTAAGTTTAAATATCTGGGAACGGTCATCTCACCAGACGGCAGATGCACATTAGAAATAGCCAGCACAATCAGCCAAGCTAAAACAGCATTCAAGAAGATGAAAAACATTCTTACCAACAAATGCCTATTAATAACATCATGAAGATAGTACCTCAGTGTTTTATAGAGCTTATACTGTTGTATGTTCTCATTTGGCTGGTCATGTTTAAAGGGCTGGAGCTAAATAGTCAGAAGACTGAAGTCATGGTAATCAGTCTCTGTAAGTGTTAGTCTGTGTGTACAAGGTGTTTTAAGCAAGATCATGTGCATTTGTGTGTCTTTTGCTCAATATCCATATCATACTTTGAATTCTGTACGTGTGTGTGTGTGTGTGTGTGTGTGTGTGTACAAGGTGTTTTAAGCAAGATCATGTGCATTTGTGTGTGTCTTTTGC
>JAPXFY010000034.1:41002266-41004766 GCA_030674185.1 Monoplex corrugatus
AATGATAATAGTAATAGTAATAATAACATTGATGATGATGATAATGATGATGATGATATTAATAATAATGATAATAATAATAATAATATTAATAATAAAAATAATGATAATAATAATAATGATAATAACAATAATAATAATAATGATAATAATAATAATGATGATAATGATAATAATAATAATAACAATAATAATGATGATAATAATAATAATAATAACCACCGATATGCTTCATCATCATCATCAGGTGCCCTGCCTCATGGCGTTGGTGACCATGGACTTCCAACCATCTCTATCTCTCGTTGCACCCAGCATCTCCCCCACCCTCCCCGTCCCCAGCCACTCTGCAAGTCCGTCCAGCATTCTCTCCCTGGGTCTAACCGGTGCTCTCTTTCCCTCCAGCTTTCGCGTTATGACCAGGTGCTCCAAATCCCCCTTCCTCATAAAATGGCATATAAATGTCGCTTGTCTTTTCCTAATCTTCCTTATCAGTGATCGACTTGTGTCTGCCTCCATCAAGACTGTCTCGTTTGTTTTCTTTGCTGTCCATGGTACTCTCAACATTCTTCTGAGAAACCACATCTCGGCTGCCTCAATCCTGCTCTGGCTCTGCTTGCTGACTGTCCACGCCTCGCATCCGTACAACAGTATTGGTTCTATACAACACTCAAGGACTCTCTTTCTGATGTTAATTGATAGGCATTTGTTGGTAAGAATGCTTGTCATCTTCTTGAATGCTGTTTTGGCTTGGCCGATTCTGCCAGCTATTTCCGATGTGCATCTGCCGTCTGATGAAATGATCGTTCCCAGGTATTTGAACTTATTAACCTGTGTCAAGGTTGTGCCATTTGCTGTTATTTTGCAGGAGGGGATTTCATGTTTTTTACTGATCACCATGACTTCAGCCTTCCTGCTGTTTAGTTCCAACCCCTTTTTGCTTTCTGTTTCTAGTATATTCACAAGGTTTTGTAGGTCTCTTTCATTTTCTGCAATTAGCACGGTGTCATCTGCGTACAGAATGTTGTTTATCATTTTCCCTCCAACCTTTAATACAGGGTCTTCTTCTAGGTTTCTCATGATGTTTTCGCTATATAGCCAAAACAGATCTGGTGACAAAACACAACCCTGTCTGACTCCTCTTTGGTGTTTTGAAAAGAGCTTATATTGTTTTCTATTCTCATTGCAGCTGTTTGTTCCCAGTACATATTCCTGATTATTCGTAGATCTTTTCCATCGACATTGAGTCTCTCCAGTTGGTTGATCAATTCTTCATGTCGTACCCGATCGAAAGCCTTGGTGTAGTCAACAAAGCATAAATACAAATCCTTATTCATCTCAACTGACCTCTCTATGATAGTTCTTAGGATGTATATGGCATTAATAGTTCCTTTCCCCTCCACAAATCCACACTGTTCTTCTGCTATTTCTCTTTTGATTCTATTCCTTGTCCGCATCATGATTATTCTTAACAGGATTTTTGTTACATGACTCATCAAAATGATTGTGCGATGGAGTTCGCATTCTATAGCCCCTGTCTTCTTTGGAAGTGCAATGAAAATTGATTTTGACATATCTTTGGGGATTTTTCCAGTGTCATAAATTTCATTTAGGAGGACTGTTATTTTTTCTATGCCAAATTCCTCCAGGGCTTCAATCGTCTCTGTAGTAATGTTGTCTGGTCCTGGGGCTTTTCCTGGTTTCATCTTTTTCAGTGCTGCTCTGACTTCATCTTTCATTATGGGTGGTCCTTCAAAGTTCTTTTTTATAATGTGTTCTTCGTTTCTGTCATTTTCAAAAAGGTCTTTAATGTACTCTCCCCATCTGTCTAATACCTTGTCTTTTTCCATGATAAGCGTGCCATCTTTTGATTTTAAGCAACCAGTTGATGTGCATGTATTTTTCCTGTGAACAGTTTCTTCAATTCGTCTGTACATACCCTGAGGATCCATTTTGTGTCGTTCTTCTATGTCTTTGCATTTTGTGTTCAGCCAAGCTTCCTTAGCTTCATTGCATCTATACCTGATTTCTTTGTTTATCTTCCTGTATATCTCCTCGTTTCTCTTTGCCTTCCTCCTTTTCTCCATCAGGCCCAAAATTTCATTAGTCATCCAGCTCTTTTTTGCTTTTCTATTTGCCTTAGGGATTTCTTCACAAGCTTCATTTATAGAACTTCTCAACTTTGTCCATTGTTCCTCACTGTCACCAACGTCTTCCAGAGCACTGAATTTGTTTTGAACATGTACATTAAATTTTTGACGTGTCATTTCATCTGTCTTCAAGAGTCCAAGGTTTAGTTTGGTGTTGCTTTTGGTCTGTTTCCTTTTCCTCAATTTCAGCCTAAACCTTCCCACTACCGGATTGTGGTCACTGTTGCAGTCTGCGCGTGGTAGTGTTTTTGCTGACAGTAAAGAATTTCTAAATCTTTTGTTGATCAGGATGTAGTCAATTTGATTTTTGGTATTATCTCCTGGACTCATCCAAGTCCATTTTCTTCTGTTAG
>JAPXFY010000034.1:41012266-41019766 GCA_030674185.1 Monoplex corrugatus
TGATTTACATTGGACTTTGGCCATCTCTAATACTTCGTAGAAGTTGTCGATGTCTTCCTGAGAACTTGCGGATGTTGGTACATACACCTGAATGATGTTGATATCAATTGGTTTACCTCCGAATTTGACCAGCAAAACTCCATCGGACACAGCCCAGTATCCCTTAACTGCTTTTGATTTGTCTTTGTCCATCATGATGCCTACTCCTCTTTGATGTGAGTTACCACCAGAGTATATCATTGTGTATTCTCCTCATGTTATCATGCCTGCCCCCTTCCATCTCACTTCCCCTAGTCCTAAAATACCAATGTGAAGTCTTTCCATCTCTGTCTTGATATTTTCTAATTTATCCTTTTGTAACAATGTTCTTATATTCCATGTTGCAACTTTGATGTTTTTAAATCTGAGTTTAGGGTTCGCAGTAACTTGCTGACGGTCTGGTGTCACCTGCGCCGCATGACAGTCCCTACCGGACGAAGCTGCTCCAACGGAGCACCTATTTACGTCGTTGTCTTTGATCTTTTTGTCTCTGTCCATGAGTTCCTGGGAAAAATTACGATGGTGGTTTCCCGTTGCCTTCCATCGGTTTGTGTACGGTCTCTCCGCTAGCCTTACTCTCTCCGAGATGTCCACAAGGCAGTGGAGCTATTCACCCCATAGCTTGGGGGTCTGGTTCGTGGGCACCAGGGCGTATCCACACGCCGGTGGGCCTGCATGTCTCACGTCTTGGGGGCCAGACCTCCTCCGAGTCCTACGAGATTCAGCCTGAGTCCGTGAGGTGCTCAGTTACCGCCTGTCGCCACGAGGAGGCACGGCGTAGGGCTTGCTGATGGAGAGGCTATGTACTGACAGGAAGAGACTTACGCCCTCTGCTCTTCTTTTCACACAGCAATGTTAGTCAGCGGTACAGGCTGAAGCCGACACACTAAACGTATCACATCTGCCAATATGACAAGCGTGTTGTACATATGTATACATATATCTATCTATACATATACATCTATATACTATATATATATATAAAAGACATAGACATACATCTATATATTATGAGTCTCTGTGTGTGTGTGTGTGTTTGTGTGTGTGTGTGTGTGTGTGTGTGTGTGTGGTGTGTGTGTGTGTGTGTGTGTGTGTGTGTGTGTGTGTTGTGGAGAGAATGAGAGCAAGTGTGTGTTGTGTAGATGGTGTGTGTGTGTGTGTGTGTGTGTTGTGTGTGTGTGTGTGTGTGTGTGGTGTGTGTGTGTGTGCATGTGTGTGTCTGTGTGTGTGTGTGTGTGTGTATGTGTGTGTGTGTTGTGTGTGTGTGTGTGTGTGTGTGTGTGTGTGAGGAGGTGTGTGTTTGTGTAGATGGTGTGTGGTGTGTGTGTGTGTGTGTGTGTGTGTGTGTGTGTGTGTGTGTGCTGGTGATGTGGTGTGTGTGTGTGTGTGTGTGTGATGTGTGTGTGTGTGTGGTGTGTGTGTGTGTGTGCGCGCCGCGCGCGCGCGCCACACGCGCGTGTGCATTCAGAGAAATATTTTCTCAGGTCCATATCCACTCCATAACAATACAACGTTAAAAATGTAAAAATGAATCGGAATATTGATTTCTACATTTCTGTTGCTCTATATTGTATACTGCCGATCTTTAGGGCTTTTCTTAGACAATCTATTCACGGAAAGAAAAACACCGGAACAGTCAACGTCTTTCCAAATCCCTTCATGTCTGTCGGCCTTCCTGCTCACTTACCAGTATTTAGGGAGAAAACCGTGCAGTTTAAGTCCATCTTCTCCCGTTTAAGTCTCTCTTCTGCAGTTTAAATTTCTCCTCCAGTTTAAGTCTGTTCTGCAGTTTAAGTCTCTCTGCAGTTTAAGTCTCTCTCCTGCAGTTTAAGTCTGTGTCCTGCAGTTTAAGTCTCTCTCTCCTGCAGTTTAAGTCTCTCTCCTGCAGTTTAAGTCTGTGTCCTGCAGTTTAAGTCTCTCTCCTGCAGTTTAAATCAGTTCTGCAGTTTAAGAATGTGTCCTGCAGTTTAAGTCTCTGTCCTGCAGTTTAAGTATTGTCCTGCAGTTTAAGTATTGTCCTGCAGTTTAAGTATTGTCCTGCAGTTTAAGTCTCTCTTCTGCAGTTTAAGTCTGTGTCCTACAGTTTAAGTCTATCTCCTGCAGTTTAACTTGTGTCTTGCTGTTAAATTTTGTGTCCTGCAGGTTAAGTCTCTCTCCTGCAGTTTAAGTCTCTCTGCAGTTTAATATGTTCCTGCAGTTTAAATTTCTCCTGCAGTTTAAGTCTCTCTCCTGCAGTTTAAGTCTGTGTCCTGCAGTTTAAGTCTCTCTCCTGCAGTTGAAGTCTCTCTGCAGTTTAATCTGTCTCCTGCAGTTTAAATTTCTCCTGCAGTTTAATCTCTGTTCTGCAGTTTAAGTCTGTGTCTTGCTGTTTAAGTCTGTGTCTTGCAGTTTAAGTCTCTGTCCTGCAGTTTAAGTCTCTCTCCTGCAGTTTAAGTCTGTGTCCTGCAGTTTAAGTCTGTGTCAGTAGTTTAAGTCTCCTCCTGCAGTTTAAGTCTCTCTCTTGCAGTTTAAGTCCCGTGTCCTGCAGTTTAAGTCTGTGTCCTGCAGTTTAAGTCTCTCTCCTGCAGTTAAGTCTCTCTCCTGCAGTTTAAGTCTGTGTCGTGCTGTTTAAGTCTGTGTCCTGCAGTTTAAGTCTGTGTCCTGCAGTTTATGTCTTGTCCTGCTGTTTAAGTCTGTGTCCTGCGTTTAAGTCTGTGTCCTGCAGTTTAAGTCTGTGTCCTGCTGTTTAAGTCTGTGTCCTGCAGATTAGTCTGTGTCTCATTATTCTTGTCCTGAGTTTAAGTCTGTGTCTGCTGTTAACTGTTCCTGCAGTTTAAGTCTGTGTCCTGCTGTTTAAGTCTGTGTACTGCAGTTTAAGTCTGTGTCCTGCTGTTTAAGTCTGTGTACTGCAGTTTAAGTCTGTGTCCTGCTGTTTAAGTCTCTCCTGCAGTTTAAGTCTGTGTCTGCAGTTTAAGTCTGTGTCCTGCAGTTTAAGTCTGTGTCCTGCAGTTTAAGTCTGTGTCCTGCAGTTTAAGTCTGTGTCCTGCTGTTTAAGTCTGTGTCCTGCTGTTTAAGTCTGTGTCCTGATGTTTAAGTCTGTGTCCTGCAGTTTAAGTCTGTGTCCTGCAGTTTAAGTCTGTGTCCTGCAGTTTAAGTCTGTGTCCTGCAGTTTAAGTCTGTGTCCTGCAGTTTAAGTCTGTGTCCTGCAGTTTAAGCTCTCTCCTGCAGTTTAAGTCTCTCTCCTGCTGTTTAAGTCTCTCTCCTGCAGTTTAAGTCTGTGTCCTGTAGTTTAAGTCTGTGTCCTGCAGTTTAAGTCTGTGTCCTGCAGTTTAAGTCTGTGTCCTGCAGTTTAAGTATTGTCCTGCAGTTTAAATCTGTGTCCTGCAGTTTAAGTCTGTGTCTGCCGTTAAGTCTGTCCTGCAGTTTAAGTCTGTGTCCTGCAGTTTAAGTCTCTGTCCTGCTGTTTAAGTCTCTCGCAGTTTAAGTCTCTCTCCTGTAGTTTAAGTCTCTCTCCTGCAGTTTAAGTCTCTCTCCTGTAGTTAGTCTCTCCTGCAGTTTTAGTCTGTGTCCTGCTGTTTAAGTCTGTTCTGCGTTTAGTCTCTGTCCTGCGTTTAAGTCGTCCTCAGTTTAAGTCTGTCCTGCAGTTTAATCTGGTCCTGCAGTTTAAGTCGTGTCCTGCGTTTAAGTCTCTGTCCTGCAGTTAAGTCCTCTCTCCTGAAGTTTAAGTCTGTGTCCTGCAGTTTAAGTCTGTGTCCTGCTGTTTAAGTCTGTGTCCTGCAGTTTAAGTCTCTCTCCTGCAAAGGATAATATCAACTGAGGAGAGAGATTTAAACTGCAAAAAATCACACACACACACAAACACCACACACACACACACACACACACACACGCACACAGCTATGCACACACACACATGCGCTCTCTCTCTTTCTCTTTCTCTCCACACACACACATACACGCACACGCACACACGCACACACACACACACACACACACGCACACGCACACGCACACGCACGTACACACAACCCTATCCTAGATCTTGAATTTCTCTCCGGCATTTGCAGTCTTTCTCCAGCAATTTAAGTCTCTCTTCTGCATTTTAAGTCTGTTTCCTGCAGTTTAAGTCTCTCTCCTCACTTTTGAGTTTCTTCTCTGCAGTTTCAGTCTGTCTGCTGCAATGTATGTCTCTCTTGCAGTTTCAATCTTTCCCCTGCTGTTTAAATCTCTTTCCAGAATCTCTTGTAGTTTAAATCATTCCCCTGCAGTTTAAATCTCTCGCCTACAGTTTATTAATCTCACCTGCAGTTTATTAATCTCACCTGCAGTTTACGTATCTCTCCTGCGATTTAAGTTTCAACTCAGCATTTTAATTTTCTCTTATGCATTTTAAGTTTTCTTTCCGGCAGTCTAAGTCTCCATCCTGTAGTTTAAGAGTCTCACTTGCAGTTTAAGTATCTCTCCTGCAGTTTAAGTATCTCTCCTGCAGTATTAGTCCCTTTCCCGCAGTCTATGTCTCTTTCCTGCTGTTTTAGAGTCTCACCTGCAGTTTAAGAGTCTCATCTGCAGTTTAAGAGGCTCACCTGCAGTTGCAGTTTAGGTCTCTGTCCTGCATTTCAGTTTTCTCTCAGACATCTTAAGTCTCTTTTGTGCAGTAAAAATCTGTCTCCTGTAGTCTGTGTCTGTCTCCTGTAGTCTGTGTCTGTCTCCTGTAGTCTATGTCTGTCTCCTGTAGTCTGTGTCTGTCTCCTGTAGTCTGTGTCTGTCTCCTGTAGTCTGTGTCTGTCTCCTGTAGTCTGTGTCTGTCTCCTGTAGTCTGTGTCTGTCTGTCTCCTGTAGTTTATGTCTGTCTCCTGTAGTCTATGTCTGTCTCCTGTAGTCTGTGTCTGTCTCCTGTAGTCTGTGTCTGTCTCCTGTAGTCTGTGTCTGTCTCCTGTAGTCTATGTCTGTCTCCTGTAGTCTATGTCTGTCTCCTGTAGTCTATGTCTGTCTCCTGTAGTCTGTGTCTGTCTCCTGTAGTCTGTGTCTGTCTCCTGTAGTCTATGTCTGTCTCCTGTAGTCTATGTCTGTCTCCTGTAGTCTGTGTCTGTCTCCTGTAGTCTGTGTCTGTCTGCTGTAGTCTGTGTCTGTCTCCTGTAGTCTGTGTCTGTCTCCTGTAGTCTGTGTCTGTCTCCTGTAGTCTGTGTCTGTCTCCTGTAGTCTGTGTCTGTCTCCTGTAGTCTATGTCTGTCTCCTGTAGTCTGCGTCTGTCTCCTGTAGTCTATGTCTGTCTGCTGTAGTCTATGTCTGTCTGCTGTAGTCTATGTCTGTCTCCTGTAGTCTATGTCTGTCTCCTGTAGTCTATGTCTGTCTGCTGTAGTCTATGTCTGTCTCCTATAGTCTATGTCTGTCTCCTGTAGTCTATGTCTGTCTGCTGTAGTCTATGTCTGTCTCCTGTAGTCTGCGTCTGTCTCCTGTAGTCTATGTCTCCTGTAGTCTATGTCTCCTGTAGTCTATGTCTCCTGTAGTCTATGTCTGTCTCCTGTAGTCTGTGTCTGTCTCCTGTAGTCTGCGTCTGTCTCCTGTAGTCTATGTCTCCTGTAGTCTATGTCTGTCTGCTGTAGTCTATGTCTGTCTCCTGTAGTCTGTGTCTGTCTCCTGTAGTCTGTGTCTGTCTCCTGTAGTCTATGTCTGTCTCCTGTAGTCTGTGTCTGTCTCCTGTAGTCTATGTCTCCTGTAGTCTATGTCTGTCTGCTGTAGTCTATGTCTGTCTGCTGTAGTCTATGTCTGTCTCCTGTAGTCTGTGTCTGTCTCCTGTAGTCTGTGTCTGTCTCCTGTAGTCTATGTCTGTCTCCTGTAGTCTGCGTCTGTCTCCTGTAGTCTATGTCTGTCTCCTGGAGTCTATGTCTGTCTCCTGTAGTCTGTGTCTGTCTCCTGTAGTCTATGTCTCCTGTAGTCTGTGTCTGTCTCCTGTAGTCTGTGTCTGTCTCCCGTAGTCTATGTCTGTCTCCTGTAGTCCATGTCTTGTCTCCTGTAGTCTATGTCTGTCTCCTGTAGTCTATGTCTCCTGTAGTCTATGTCTGTCTCCTGTAGTCCATGTCTGTCTCCTGTAGTCCATGTCTGTCTCCTGTAGTCTATGTCTGTCTCCTATAGTCTATGTCTCCTGTAGTCTATGTCTGTCTCCTGTAGTCCATGTCTGTCTCCTGTAGTCTGTGTCTGTCTCCTGTAGTCTGTGTCTGTCTCTGTAGTCTATGTCTGTCTACTGTAGTCTGTGTCTGTCTCCTGTAGTCTGTGTCTCCTGTAGTCTGTGTCTGTCTCCTATAGTTTATGTCTGTCTCCTGTAGTCTGTGTCTGTCTCCTGTTAGTCTATGTCTGTCTCCTGTAGTCTGTGTCTGTCTCATGTAGTCTATGTCTGTCTCCTGTAGTCTATGTCTGTCTCCTGTAGTCTGTGTCTGTCTCATGTAGTCTATGTCTGTCTCCTGTAGTCTATGTCTGTCTCCTGTAGTCTGTGTCTGTCTCCTGTAGTCTGTGTCTCCTGTAGTCTATGTCTGTCTCCTGTAGTCTATGTCTGTCTCCTGTAGTCTGTGTCTGTCTCCTGTAGTCTGTGTCTGTCTCTTGTAGTCTGTGTCTGTCTCCTGTAGTCTGTGTCTGTCTCCTGTAGTCTTGTCTGTCTCCTGTAGTCTATGTCTGTCTCCTGTAGTCTATGTCTGTCTCCTGTAGTCTTGTCTGTCTCCTGTAGTCTATGTCTGTCTCCTGTAGTCTATGTCTGTCTCCTGTAGTCTATGTTGTCTCCTGTAGTCTGTGTCTGTTTCCTGTAGTCTATGTCTGTCTCCTGTAGTCTATGTCTGTCTCCTGTAGTCTGTGTCTGTCTCCTGTAGTCTATGTCTGTCTCCTGTAGTCTATGTCTGTCTCCTGTAGTCTGTGTCTCTCTCCTGTAGTCTATGTCTGTCTCCTGTAGTCTATGTCTCTCTCCTGTAGTCTATGTCTTCTCCTGTAGTCTATGTCTGTCTCCTGTAGTCTATGTCTGTCTCCTGTAGTTTACATTTCTCCTGTAGTGTAACTCTCTCTTGCAGTTTACATTTCTCTTGTAGTGTAACTCTCTCTTGCAGTTTACATTTGTCTTGTAGTGTAACTCTCTCCTGCAGTTTACATTTCTCTTGTAATGTAACTCTCTCCTGCAGTTTACATTTCTCTTGTAGTGTAACTCTCTTCTGCAGTTTACATTTCTCTTGTAATGTAACTCTCTCCTGCAGTTTACATTTGTCTTGTAGTGTAACTCTCTCCTGTAGTTTACATTTCTTTTGTAGTGTAACTCTCTCCTGCAGTTTACATTTCTCCTGTAGTGTAACTCTCTCCTGCAATTTACATTTCTCCTGTAGTGTAACTCTCTCCTGCAGTTTGATTATTTTTCCTGCTGTTAAAATTTCTCTCCTGCAGTCTAAATCGCTCTCCTCACATTTGAGTTTCTCCTTTGCAGTTTAAGTCTCACTCGCTCCTGCAGTG
>JAPXFY010000034.1:41024766-41029766 GCA_030674185.1 Monoplex corrugatus
GTAACCCCCTTTAGACAAGTGTTTCGGCCCTGAATTCCTTACACTCTCGGGGGGCCGGGCCACATCCAGGTCATGACTCCTGGATGCCCTTCTGCTGTTGTCTTATTTTTTATTTTCCCACGCCGGGGATCGAACCTGGGCGATTCTGCGCTTCAGAACTGCGGTACGCGGTTTTACCAATGTGCTAACGGGGCACACATCATCTGTAGGGAATTTAATCCTTATGAAGTTCACTTTTTTCGTTCCTCCTTGCCCAGATCCAGCTTGAGCTCCTTTCTGCTGCCTCTGCCATCGCTTTAAGGGCTCTAGTCCTCTTCTTCCCAGAAATGGCGAGTTGTTTCATGAGATCATAAGCGGAGGTGCCCACAAACCCTCTTGCCCCGACCTCTATGGCGAAGATTTTGACCCGCAGACCTGCTTTCTTCAGGGTGCTGGCAAGACCGGCGTATTTTTCGGTCTTGTAGATATGTGCTTCTTCCATTCTGCTTTCGTATGGCACAGTGAGTTCTATCAGAATCACTTGTTTCGAGGAGTCAGAGTGGAGAGCGATGTCTGGTCTCATGCCTGTC
The DNA here is from genome assembly GCA_030674185.1 of Monoplex corrugatus. NCBI lineage: Eukaryota > Metazoa > Mollusca > Gastropoda > Littorinimorpha > Ranellidae > Monoplex > Monoplex corrugatus. Next base: position 41,025,336 of record JAPXFY010000034.1, read on the forward strand.
TTGCTGATGACATCTGGGTAATTTCTCCACTCTGGGAGGTCTGCTGTACACTCCCAGTCGACTGCTCCATCCAGAAGACCCTTTGGCAATGTGCTGGTTGTCATAGCACTTTCGGGCCAGACCTGTTTCCCTCCTGCTTTGTAGAACGTTGTCATAGCAATTGGTGCGTTTGGGGTCATGGTTTTTTCGCTAACCATATCTGTGATCACTTTCAGAACTTGGTTGTGCCTCCATGTATACCTTCCTTGGGCTAGCGCTACTTTGCAAGAGCTTAGGACATGTTCCACTGTTTGTTTCTTCTGACAGAGCGGACATGCTGGGTCGTCTGCTTTCCCCCATTTCACTAAGTTTGCATTCGAGGGGAGCAGGTCATATACAGATCTGAGGAGGAAGCTTATCCTTAGAGGAGCCATGTGCCACATATCGTTCCAGCTGAGACTTCTTTGGAGTGCACTGTCCCATGTTGTCCATTGCCCCTGTTGACCTTGCTGGACTGCCTTCTGCACTCTTTTGACATCTTCTTCTTCCTTCAACTCCTGTATGATCATGTCTCTTTTTTCCTTCCCTTTGGCTTTGGACCACCACTGCATTTTTGTTGCTCCCAGTCCCTGTCTGTTGGTTTGCGTGTGTCCAATTATTTCTTTCATGCTGAGGTTTCTCTTGGCATTGTTTACAGCCTCTTGGACTTTCCACTTTCTGCCAGTTCTCAGCTTTGGATGAACTGATCTCACGATATTGTCTTCCGATTCCTCCAGCATGCTCAACAGTCTTGCTTTTCCAACTTTGTATTCCTCCACTATGGATTTCAGAGGTAGCTTCAGCATTGCTTGACGACAGTAGAATGCAACATCAGTGAGACCAGGTGGGACACCGAGCCATTTTCTTGTGTATTTGTTGATTTTGGCTTCCATTGCTTCGACTGTGCTGGTGCAAATGTCATAGATTAGCAGTGGCCACAGCAGCTTTGGTATCAGCATGAACTGTAGACACCAGACTTTGTATTTGCCTGGCAGTCCGCAGTTATCTATTTTCTTCAGGCCTTCTTCTGCTGTTTGCTTGGTTTCACATCCCCTTTGTGTGTCTTTCAGGGAGTCATCATACCATCTTCCGAGACTTTTTACTGGCTCTTCTGTGACAGTGGGGATGGCTTGGTTGGCTACCATGAATTTGACTGAATCTGCCACTTTTCCTTTTCGCAGTGAGAGACTTCGGGATTTCTTAGGTTTGAACCTCATTCTTGAAGAGGCCACCAGCTCATCCAGCTGCTTTAAGATTTGGTGTGTCTCTTCCTCATCCGTGGACAAGACTGTTGTGTCATCCATGAAAGCTTTCAGAGGAGGCATCTGGTATCCATCTCCCAGATTCACTGGACCTGAACTCTTCATTGCAGCTTTCAAGATGACTTCCATTGCCAACACGAACAGTATGGGAGAGATTGCACAGCCCATTGCAATGCCCACCTCTAGGTCTATCCAGTCCGTGGTGTATTCTTTGGTAGAGAACCGCATTGAGAACCCTTGGAAATACTTCCTCAGCATTGTTCGGATGTTTTCTGGGATGTGATACATTTCAAGAGCCAGCTGGATCATATCGTGTGGAACTGATCCATATGCATTCGCCAGATCAAGCCAAACTACGTCAATGTTTCTCTTCTCTGTTCTTGCTTTTTGGATGGCATCCCAAATCAACGTGGCATGTTCCAAGCATCCAGGCATTCCTGGTATGCCTCCCTTTTGGACTGACATATCCAGATACTTGTTTTCAGTCAGGTATTTTGTCAATCTTGCTGCCATAACAGAGAAGAAGATTTTCCCCTCGACGTTCAGAAGTGATATTGGCCTGAACTGATTGATGCTGCTGGAGTTCTGCTCCTTCGGAATGTACACTCCTTCAGCTCTCATCCATTGGTCGCTGATCTTCTGGTTCCTCCATGCTGATCGAATCATCTTGTGGAGCCACTCGAGCACTTTTGGGCATTTCTTGTAGAGCAGGTATGGTATTCCGTTTGGTCCAGGTGCTGACTTGGCTCTGGCTTTCTTTACTACGTTCTTCACTTCATCCAGTGTTGGTGGTTTGTTATTGAATTTTCCTTCTGGCGCTGCAGGCCAAACCAGATTCTGGATTTCAAGTGGTGCCTCGCGCTGAGAATCGGAATATGTTTCCCTGAGATGCTGCTCTAGGGTTTCCTTGCCCACTGTGAGAGTCCCTGATTTGGGTTGTTCAAACAGCTTTCTTGAAAAGTCAAAGGGATCTTTGAAGAAACGATCTTGAGTCTTCTTGTTTTTGCTCTTTCTTCGCCTTGCTGATTCCACTTTGCTGAGAGCATTGTGTTTGGCCTTCAGATCTTTCCAGAGTTCCAGGAGCCCTTGCTTCTCGAATTCTGAGGCAGTTTTCATTCGCTTTTTAAGCTTCCTTTTCTCCCTCCGGATGCTCTCCATCTGTTGCTGTCTTCTGGATTTCTGGGGAGGCGTTTTTGTCTTTGGCTGCTTCACTCCATAAGTGTCCCTGCAGATAGAGTATATGATGTCTCCGTATGTGTCAAGTTTGTGTTCCAGCGTACTGTTCCCTATTAGCGCATTCAGCTTAAGGACAAGTTCCTCATCTAATTTCTCCCATTGTTCTTTTGCACCGGCAGGCGGCAAATTGAGTTTTCCACGTTTGGCGTTAAGAGCTTGTGCAAAATCCGCATCAGAACCGTCAGCGTGGATGTCCTTGGCACTATGGTTTAATTCCTGGCCTTGGTCATCCAACGTCTCACCTGCTATCGCAGTGCGCTGCTGCTGGTTCGTATGTGTCTTCAAACAGCCCATTTTTGTCCTGTGGATCTTCATGCCGCGTTTGGTGGTGAATCTCCTTCCACACGCACACGGAAATTCCAACTGGTCATTAATCATGGTCCGTTGTGCGTTTCCAGTCGTGATGGAGTCAGTGCCGATGGATTCATCATTCTCTCCCCTTTCGGTGAATCCTGGGAGCATCTTTCATTTGAAAAACTCGTGGCATGTTATCAAAGGCAAGGTGGGAAGCCAACCCACAAAGCCCGCAGATCTAGTCTTTCCCAGTGTCCTTCGGTCTTTCCCGAATGTCCTCCGAACTATTCCCGGAAGTCAATGGACTGACCATGTGCAGGTAGAAAGAAACTCTAGGGAGAGCTAGACAACAGAAGGTCTTCAGAGAAGTAACCCCCTTTAGACAAGTGTTTCGGCCCTGAATTCCTTACACTCTCGGGGGGCCGGGCCACATCCAGGTCATGACTCCTGGATGCCCTTCTGCTGTTGTCTTATTTTTTATTTTCCCACGCCGGGGATCGAACCTGGGCGATTCTGCGCTTCAGAACTGCGGTACGCGGTTTTACCAATGTGCTAACGGGGCACACATCATCTGTAGGGAATTTAATCCTTATGAAGTTCACTTTTTTCGTTCCTCCTTGCCCAGATCCAGCTTGAGCTCCTTTCTGCTGCCTCTGCCATCGCTTTAAGGGCTCTAGTCCTCTTCTTCCCAGAAATGGCGAGTTGTTTCATGAGATCATAAGCGGAGGTGCCCACAAACCCTCTTGCCCCGACCTCTATGGCGAAGATTTTGACCCGCAGACCTGCTTTCTTCAGGGTGCTGGCAAGACCGGCGTATTTTTCGGTCTTGTAGATATGTGCTTCTTCCATTCTGCTTTCGTATGGCACAGTGAGTTCTATCAGAATCACTTGTTTCGAGGAGTCAGAGTGGAGAGCGATGTCTGGTCTCATGCCTGTCTTGCTGATGACATCTGGGTAATTTCTCCACTCTGGGAGGTCTGCTGTACACTCCCAGTCGACTGCTCCATCCAGAAGACCCTTTGGCAATAATATAATCAAAGGACATAACTCTGGAGAATCGTCTCCCATGTTGTACAGAACTTCTCAAATCTAACACAGTTCGATGTTTTGGTGGTGGTGTTGTTGTTTTTTTACCAAGACTTGAGAAAGGCGAGAAGATTAATTGGCCTTCAAGGTGAGGGACCAGGAAAATGAGTCTGTCTGTCCACTGTCTTTTGGCCAGACCAGCTGGGTGAACGTCCTGCTTTTCGCGATCTTCAACTACTGTTGGATCTTAACCGTCAATATGAACATGTTTTTCACACACACACACACACACACACACACACACACACACACACACACACACACATACACACACACACATACATACACATACACACACACACACATACACACACATACACACATACACACACACACATACACACACACACACATACACACATACACACATACACATACACACACACATACACACATACACACACACACACACACACACACATACACACACACACACACACACACACACACACACGCACGCACGCACACGCACACACACACACAGACACACACGCACACACACACACACACATACACACGCACACACACACACACA
>JAPXFY010000034.1:41037266-41047266 GCA_030674185.1 Monoplex corrugatus
TTTCCTTCCAGCTTTCCTGTTGTGAGCAGGTGTTCTAATTCCCCTTTCCTCATAAAATGGCCTATTAATGTTGCCTGTCTTTTCCTAATCTTCCTTATCAATGATTTTCTTGTGCCTGCCTCCACCAAACTTGTCTCGTTTGTTTTCTTTGCTGTCCATGGAACTCTCAACATTCTTCTTAGAAACCACATCTCGGCTGCCTCAATCTTGTTCTGGCTTTGCGTGTTGACTATCTACGCCTCACAAGCGTAAAACATTATCGGTTCTATATAACATTCAAGAACTCTCTTCCTGATGTTAATTGATAGGCATGTGTTGGTAAGAATGCTTTTCATCTTCTTGAATGCTGTTTCGGTTTGGCCGATGATGGCTATTTCTGATATGCAACTGCCGTCTCAAAGTTGTGCTATTTGCTGTTATTTTTCATGAGGGGATTTCATGGTTGTTGTTTTTTTTTAATTGATTACCATGACTTCCGTCATCTCTTTCAGAAATATCTCCAAAGATAAAAAACTAATGCTTATGGCTCTTCTAAATCCAATGGTATTGTAATTCATCGTGTGTGTGTGTGTGGGGGGGGGGTGTACGCGCACGTGTGTGTATGCACAGGGTGTGTGTGTGTCTACATATGTACGTGTGTATGCGTGTTTATGTGTGTGTGCATTTTCATGTGTGTGATTGTCACTGATAAACTGAAAAAATATTTGTTGATATTTTCTATTACCCATGTTTATGTTGCATTGATGTATTGGTGTATACATGTATCCTGTATGTTTGTACTGTATTATAATGTATTGACATTGTAATGTTATGCTGTATTGATGTATTGGTGTATACATTATCCTTATGTTTGTACTGTATTATAATGTATTGACATGGTAATGTTATGTTGTATTGATGTATTGGTGTATACATTATCCTGTATGTTTGTACTGTATTATAATGTATTGACATGGTAATGTTATGTTGTATTGATGTATTGGTGTATACATTATCCTGTATGTTTGGACTGTATTATAATGTATTGACATGGTAATGTTATGTTGTATTGATGTATTGGTGTATACATGTATCCTGTATGTTTGGACTGTATTATAATGTATTGACATGGTAATGTTATGTTGTATTGATGTATTGGTGTATACTTGTATCCTGTATGTTTGTACTGTATTATAATGTATTGACATGGTAATGTTATGTTGTATTGATGTATTGGTGTATACATGTATCCTGTATGTTTGTACTGTATTATAATGTATTGACATTGTAATGTTATGTTGTATTGATGTATTGGTGTATACATGTATCCTGTATGTTTGTACTGTATTATAATGTATTGACATCGTAATGTTATGTTGTATTGATGTATTGGTGTATACATGTATCCTGTATGTTTGGACTGTATTATAATGTATTGACATGGTAATCTTTATGTTGTATTGATGTATTAGTGTATGTATCTTATTGTTGTACCACATTACTGTAATAATTTAACACTTTGACTCTCGCACCTTTTCCACCAGCATCCTTCATTATCAACCAAGTTAGCAAAGCAAAAACTTAACCCTTTGATTCCCCCACTGTATCCACCAGCTTCCTGCAGGATGTTGGTAGATAGGGTGAGGGAATCAAAGGGTTAAGTTTTGGAAGTTGGTGGACAGGGTGTGGGAGTCAAAGGGTTAACATGGCAATGTTTAGGCTGTTTGTAAAAAGCAATGAGCGTTGTCTAACATGTATGTTTGCGTTGTGTTAATGGAATGGTTATCATTATTCAGACTTTGTAGTGGAACACAGGGCTCTTTCTCTCTTAAACACACACACGCGCGCACACACACACCACACACACACACACACACACACACTCACTCACACACACACACACACATACACAGTACACACACATATACACATGCACGCACGCACGCACGCACACACGCATACACACACATACACACATACATACACACACGTACACAGAGAATGTTGAGCTAGAGTACACTCATGTCTGATGTGTGACCGTTGACCAAAGTTGCCGTCCTCTTTCTTCCTAATTTCTGTCTGTCTGTCTGTTTGTCTGTCTGTCTGTCTGTCTGTTTGTCTGTTTGTTTGTCTGTCTGTCTGTCTGTCTGTCTCTTTGTTTGTTTGTCTGTCTGTCTGTCTGTCTGTTTGTCTGTCTGTCTGTCTATTTGTCTGTCTGTTTGTCTGTCTGTCTGTCTGTTTGTCTGTTTGTTTGTCTGTCTGTCTCTGTCTCTCTCCTGTCTCTCTCTCTCTCCTGTCTCTCTCTCTCTCTCTCTCTCTCTCTCTCTCTCTCTCTCTCTCTCTCTCTCTCTCTCTCTCTCGGGGTTACGAGAATGATGGCGACGAGTAGGCTGGCTGTGAGATTATCGGGAGCAGCAAATTCCAAATTGTACATGTTCTGCGAGACTAGCAGTCAACTTTCTTAGTCGAGATAAAAGTGTTTGTGACCTACAACTCAATTATGGTGGACTTATGCATTTGGAGAGCGCGAATAGGGCTGTTTGGGGGAAAAGTAATTGCGAATGGACTTAAGAAGAAAGACGGTGACGTGAACACAAATGGAGGTCAGTGTGTCAAAGTGACAGTCACGGACATTTTCGTGTCGTACATCTATCTTCTGCTGCTGTCACTCATAATGTACAGTGGCGTGGACAGTGTGACTTGTGTTTTCGGTCATGACTGGGAAACAGGGGTGCTTTTGAATTCTGTCAATTATCAGGGAACTTTGTTCTGGATAGAAAACGTATACCCATTTGGTGACAGTAAGAAAATGGGCCTGCCTGTTTTGTGTCAGCTCACCCTGTGTGACACACAACTTGTTTCTATGTGCTTGGCCAACGCTGTGTTGCTGATATGGAAACTTCTCCTTAGTAATGATGTGGAAAAGAATCCGGGACCAATAGAAAATGAGAAAAATGTGGAAAATATGACAGTTGGAGACCCAGAAAGTGGTGGAGCACTCGCAGCAACAACAGACATGTTCAAGCAACTTATCAGTGCTGTACACGAACAAAAACAACAACAACAACAACAGACGGAGGAGATCAGGGGAGACCTTAGTGTGATTAAATCAGAACTACTACAAGTAAAAGAACAGTGCGAAAACATCAATAACAGATGCGACGGGTTGGAGAGAGAAAACAGACGACTGACAGAGACTGTTCAGAACATATCAGCTGATATAAACGATATGGTTGCTGAGGTTATACAGGGCAGAGAGGACACTAAGAAGCTGTCAGAGGACGTAGGAGTGATGACAGACCAGATTGCATCCATGGCCACGGAGATAGACAGGTTAGAGGAGTTCTCCAGACGAGATAATCTCCGTATGTTTGGAGTGCCACAAAATAGGGATCAAGAAACATATGACACGTGTGCACGAGCTGTGACGGAGACCCTCAACAGTGTGCCAGGCCCCAAAAAGTGGCGTGAAGAGGACTTTGTCAGGGCACATCGCGTGGGCCAGGCCAGAGACAACCAGCCCAAGCCTATGATTGTCAAATTTCGAGAGTGGAGGGACAAAATGACAGTGTTAACAGACAAGGAGTACAGAGCCAAGCTGGAAGGGAGCGGTGTAAGGGTGGTCAACGATCTGACACGTAGGCAGGCCGCGATCGTCAGCCAGGCAAGGAGCGAGGGGAAGGCAGCTTACTTCATCAAGGGCAAGCTGACGGTGGGCCCGAGGAGACCAGACCCAAGGAGCTTCGCCCAGGTAGCTGCTACCCCATACGCAGCATCGAGCAATACAGCAAGTGACGATCAGCAGAGCGGGAGGGAATCCCCCAATACTAGCCACGTGACTGACAATACAGGTCATGACAGCCAACGACGATATAGCCGAGCCAACAAGAACAGCACGAGGAGGGCAACAGGGGGTAATAGGGGTGGAAGGCAGACAGGGCTTCGTAGCTTTATGACAACACAGGCTAGTGGCAGAGAACTCAGGTCGAGTAGTACAGGGAAATGAGACAGGCTTGATCATTCAACAAAACAGTTATCTTTTCTGAATTATAATGTGGATAATCTATTAAGTAAATTGTACGATGCTGATTTTATTAATTATGTGAATAACTTTGATATAATCTGTTTAACAGAAACTTTTATTAGCAATGACTTTGATTTCAGTAATAGCTTCTCAGATTTTGTCGCATATAGTGCTCCAGCCAAAAAACTATCAAACCAAGGACGAAACTCAGGGGGTGTGCTACTTCTGATTAAGAGACGATTTAGTCATTTTGTAAAAGAGACAGTGAACGTAACAGTTAATAACGTAGTAGCAATAAAATTTGACAAGAAATTGTTTCAAGTGGAAAAAGACATATTATACATTGCTTGTTATATTCCCCCTGAGTGGAGCCCAGTGTATAGAAATAATGTAATTAAGGATGGCATTTTATTGCTTGAGGAAAGTTTATTGGATATATTTGAAAAAGAAAATGCATATATCATTTTATGTGGGGATTTCAATGCAAGAACAGGTGGGGTACAAGCAGAAACATCGGGGATGACTTTTTGTGATGTTCATTTAGATAATGACAAGGAAGATAAACATGGTGTCCGTTCATCAAAAGATTTTTCTACTAATATGTTTGGATCATCTTTACTTGATTTTTGTTTCATGTTGGATCTTGTCATTGTAAATGGTACCTGTAATGGAGATAAAGAGGGTGAGTTTACATTTGTCTCACCAAATGGGTGCAGCATTATTGATTATTTTGTTGTTTCTGATGAACTGTTAGAAAGGTGTGATTTACGTGTAGCTGATAGCCTACACTCGTGGCATTTTCCTGTAGAGTTGACCTGGGTGATTGATGATGGGAAAAAGGGAGAGAGTGAAGTGAGAGAGGAGGGAGGAGGAGAGGGAGGGATGAGAGAGAGGGTGGTGTGGTCAGAAGAATGCGTGCAAATGTATAAAGACGAGACTGACTCAGCCCAGTTCAAGCAGTGTTTGGAAAGGGCTAAAGAAAGAATGATAGAGGGGGTGGATGAATGCATTGATATGTTTACACAAGCCTTGTGTGGAGCTGCTGCATGCATGATTCGTATGACTGGGAAAAAGAAAAGAAGGACTAATGATTGGTTTGATGAAGAATGTGCACGGAAGAAAAGAAATGTCAATCGTATGTTGAGGAATTTTAGAAGGGCTAAGATAAATCTAACAGAACGCAGACAGTTGTATGTAGAAGAGAGAAAATCGTATAATAAATTGAAGAAAGAAAAGAAAAATAAGTATGATGAAAAAAGATTACAAGAGTTAAAAGAATCTATAAACGACCATAAATTATTCTGGTCAACAATAAGAGCAGTAAATAGAAAAACAGTATTGTACAATAATATCAGCTTGCAACAATGGTACGATCATTTCTCGCATGTCTTTGATGAGACAGAAGAGTCAGAACAACAAGAAAATACAGTAATTGAAGAAGAAGAGGAAACAGATGAACCTTTATTTAACGACCCAATATCTAAAACAGAGATTACAGAAGGCATTCAACACTTGAAAAACGGCAAAAGTGCGGGCATTGATATCATCCTTGGAGAAATGCTAAAACATGCAAATAAGGAAGTGCGTAGTTTTTTGAAAGACCTTTTCAACTTTTTGTTCATGAAAGGATATTTCCCAGCAATGTGGTCAAAGTCTATCATTATACCTATATACAAAAAGGGCGATAACAACAATCCTGATAACTATAGAGGAGTAGCATTAACAAGCATAATTGGTAAGGTTTATACACACATTTTAAATAGAAGACTTACAAAATGGGCACAAAGGGAAGCAATGATAGTGGAGGAACAAGCAGGGTTTAGAGCAGGATACAGCACTGTAGATCACATATTTACACTTTATGCTCTAGTTCTAAAGTATCTTAATAAAAATTCTAAACTTTTCGTTGCATTTGTCGATTTCCGGAAAGCGTTCGACTCAATAAATAGAAACAAATTATGGAACGTTTTAAGAAATAAAGGTGTAAATGGTAGATTATACAAGGCAATAAGAGGAGTATATGATACAGTCATAGCTTGTGTTAGAGATAAAAACTTGTATACTGATTTTTTCAACTGTCCAAAGGGAGTAAAGCAAGGATGTTTGCTCAGCCCCTTACTGTTCTCATTCTTTATTAATGAATTAGCAATAGAACTATCAGCTAAAGGAAGACATGGAATACAAATGCTGCCTGGACATGTTGAGTTATTTTTAATGCTTTTTGCAGATGATATTATACTCCTTTCGGACACAGTGATCGGACTCCAAAACCAACTTAATGTTCTAAAGCAGGAAGCAGACAGACTGTCTCTCAACGTTAATCTCGACAAAACAAATATTATTGTATTCCGTAAAGGTGGACATCTTTCCATTAATGAAAAATGGAAATATGGAGATTATGAAGTTAAAGTAACTAACTCTTACAAATATTTAGGGTTAACATTTACCACAAAACTAAGCTTAACCACAGCATGGACAGAGATGTGCAGAAAAGGGAAAAGAGGGGTGATTGAAATCCTTAGAGTTATGAGAAAATTGAATACTATAGACCCAATACTATATTGGAAACTGTTTAATACACAGATAGAACCTATGATTACATATGCAGCAGAAATTTGGGGCTTATATGACAATAAACAGATGGAGATTGTCCACACATTTGCAATAAAACGTTTTTTAAACATCCCTCTTCACTCCTCCAACAAAATAGCTTACGGTGAAACTGGTAGATATCCACTTAAATTACGAACAACTATTAAATGCATAAAGTACTGGCTAAAAATACTCAAACTTCCGCCATCACGATTATGTAAACAGGCATATGAAATGTTACTACAGCAACACGAAAGAGGTAAAAGAAATTGGGTCGATAATGTTAAAAATGTTCTTATACAGAACGGATTTGGTATTGTTTGGCTAGCACAAGACGTAGGGAGTGATACTGCTTTCATTTCAGAATTCAAAGATTGTCTTATAAACTCTTATAAACAAAACTGGCATTCAGATATTGAAGAAGGCACGAAATACAATTGGTATTTTTCCTTCAAAAACATTTTTCAACCGGAAAAATATGTAACAGTAATACAAAATAGATGGCACAGATCTCTGCTTGCGCGCTTTCGATGTAAAACGCTGGGATTAGGAGTAAATAAGAAATGGTTTATTAGTAATGAAGAAAATAATGACTTATGCAAACTGTGCCAGCTGACCACAGAAGACGAAACTCATTTTATTTTTTATTGTACAGCTCTAAATTCATTAAGAGAAAACTCCAAGTTATTTGCATCCCATTGTGTAGTAAGCAGGGATCTCAAAACAGTACTATCATCTGAAAATGAACAAATACTCACATGCTTAGCAAAATACATAGCCGATGCAATTAAGATCAGGAATGAAAAGCTATCTGTGTGAAAAGAACACCTTGGAATAAAAGGGAAATGTTGGATGGTCAAAATATTTGACTGTTTATTTGCTTTATTTCAATCACATTTTGTGTGTGACACTAAGGTAAAGTGTCTTAGAATTATTTCATTGATTGTCTTTTTGTTTTTGTACATAAATAGAATCATTTTTCTCCATTCTGTTATTGTTTTTTCAATGAGACTTACTCAACAACGCCAATGTATGAGGGTGAATACCCCTTGGCAACATAGCTGTAAAAAGCTTTTGTCAATAAAAGGCGTGCTAGTGCTAGCGCGTCAAGCGTCAAGCGTCTCTCTCTCTCTCTCTCTCCTCTTCTCTCTTTCTATCTCTGTCTCTTTGTCTCTGTCTCTCTGTGTCGCTGTCTCTCAGTCTCTATCTCTGTCTCTGTCTCTGTGTGACTGTCTCTGTCTCTTTGTCTTTGTCTCTGTCTCTGTCTCTCTGTCTCTGTCTCTATCTGTCTCTATCTACCTCTCTGTCTCTCTATGTCTCTGTCTGTCTGTCTGTCTGTCTCTCTCTCTCTCTCTTTGTGTCTGTGTTTGTTGTTTGTCTATCTGTGTGTGTGTGTTGTGTGTGTGTGTGTGTGTGTGTGTGTGTGTGTGTGTGTGTGTGTGTGTGTGTGTGTGTGTGTGTGTGTGTATCTCTCTTCTCTCTTTGTGTTTTATCTCTATCACTCTAATTTTCTCTCTCTCTATGACACACACACACACACAAACGCACGCACTAATCCACAAATACTCAACGCCACACACACACCACACACACACACACATACACACACACACACACACATACACACACACACACACACACACACACACACACACACACACACACACACACACACACACACACACACATACACACAGAGGATGTTTTTATGATCCTTGTCAAGGCATGTGGACCGTGACCCAAGTGGTGACTGTTGGTGTTGACATGTTTACAGTGATGACTGTTGGTGTTGACATGTTTACAGTGGTGACTGCTGGTGTTGACATGTTAACAGTGGTGACTGTTCGTGTTGACATTTTTACAGTGATGACTGTTGGTGTTGACATGTTTACAGTGGTGATTGTTGGTGTTGACATGTTTACAGTGGTGACTGTTGAAGTTGACAAGTATACAGTGGTGACTGTTGGTGTTGACATGTTTACAGTGATGACTGTTGGTGTTCACATGTTTACAGTGATGACTGTTGGTGTTGACATGTTTACAATGGTGACTGTTGGTATTGACATGTTTACAGTGGTGACTGTTGGTGTTGACATGTTTACAGTGGTGACTGTTGGTGTTGACATGTTTACAGTGGTGACTGTTGGTGTTGACATGTTTACAGTGGTGACTGTTGGTGTTAACATGTTTGCAGTGGTGACTGTTGGTGTTGACATGTTTACAGTGGTGACTGTTGGTGTTGACATGCTTACAGTGGTGACTGTTGGTGTTGACATGTTGACATGTTTACAGTGGTGACTGTTGGTGTTGACATGTTTACAGTGGTGACTGTTGGTGTTGACATGTTTACAATGGTGACTGTTGGTGTTGACATGTTTACAGTGGTGACTGTTGGTGTTGACATGTTGACATGTTTACAGTGGTGACTATTGGTGTTGACATTTTACAGTGGTGACTGTTGGTGTTGATGTGATGATCATTGGTGTTGACATACAGTGATACTGTTGGTGTTGACATACAGTGTACTGTGGTGTTGATGTATGGACTGTTGGTGTTGACATACAGTGGTGTTGGTGTTGACATACAGTTGACTGTTGGTGTGACATGTTATTCAGTGATGACTGTTGGTGTTGACATTTACAGTGATGACTGTTGGTGTTGACATACAGTGATGACTGTTGGTGTTGACATACAGTGATGACTGTTGGTGTTGACATGTTTACAGTGATGACTGTTGGTGTTGACATACAGTGATGACTGTTGGTGTTGACATACAGTGATGACTGTTGGTGTTGACATAAGTTACTGTTGTGGACTGGACTGTTGGTGTTGACATACAGTGATGACTGTTGGTGTTGAACATGTTTACTGTGGGTGACATGATGTGGTGTTGACATACAGTGATGACTGTTGGTGTTGACATATTCAGTGATGACTGTTGGTGTTGACATGTTACAGTGATGACTGTTGGTGTTGACATACAGTGGTTACTGTTGGTGTTGACATTTTACAGTGGTGACTGTTGGTGTTGACATACAGTGGTGACTGTTGGTGTTGACATTTACAGTGATGACTGTTGGTGTTGACATACAGTGATGACTGTTGGTGTGACATACAGTGATGACTGTTGGTGTTGACATACAGTGGATGACTGTTGGTGTTGACATTTTACAGTGGTGACTGTTGGTGTTGAATACAGTGTGACTTTGGTGTTGACATACAGTGATGACTGTTGGTGTTGACATTACAGTGATGACTGTTGGTGTTGACATGTACAGTGATACTGTTGGTGTTGCATACATGATGACTGTTGGTGTTGACATACGTGGACTGTTGTGTTGACATACATGATGACTGTTGGTGTTGACATACAGTGTATGACTGTTGTGTGACAGTACAGTGATG
>JAPXFY010000034.1:41072266-41077266 GCA_030674185.1 Monoplex corrugatus
TCTTGTGTCTGTATCAAAAGACTGTAAGGCATATAATACAGATTTTGAATCAACAAAGAGAACTACTTTGAATGACACAGGCCGAAGGCTTATTAAATAATGCAACGCTTGAACAACAGCGACCAATTCTGCTGTATATATAGATACATTTGCCCCAATGAAAAAAGACTTTTTAATGTTAAATTTTGGAACATAAAAGGCTGCTCCAGCGCTCTGGTTTGCTAAGACTGACCCATCGGTAAAAATGTGGAGGTGGGTACTGTACTTTTCATCGATGTGTTCACAAGCTGTGGATAGCCTAATGTTGACATTATCATCTTTTTTAACTTTTGCATAATCGAGATCAAATGTGGCATTTAGCATTTCCCATGTAGGGATAGGCGTTATCGTTGGTTTCTCAGCAATTTCATCTATTGTTATGTTGGACTGTTTGATCAGGCCAGATATGTAAGTTGCGGCTGTAATTTGTGATGAAATGTTTTTTGCTCGTTTTGGAAAGTCAGTATCAGACCTGATCTTAATTTCTTTGCTCACAAAATTATCCACTTGTGAAGTAGTTCTAATTGCAAACTTTGCTGTAGCTAACTCACGATGGTTGTTTAAAGGTAGAATTCCAGCAACTTTGTACGTTTCCAGAGTAGAAGCATGAGTTGGTACACCTAGTGCAATTTTAAGACTTTTGCAGTCCAAGCTCTGAATCTTTTTTAGTAAATATTTGGGTGCATTGAAGAAAACTTCTTGCGCGTAGGATAATTTAGACCTGACCAGCGCTGTTGACAGATGAATCAGTACATTTGTATCCATTCCCCAGGGTAATTTGCTTATTATCTTTAGAAAATTTAAGGTTTTTCGAGCTTTTGTTAAAATATAATCAAAATGGACATTCCAGCTTAATTTGGACGTGATGTAAACTCCCAGGAATTTTACGACCTGTTTGTAATTTAACACTTCACCAAGCAATTTGAAAATAGGCAAGTTATTTGAGTTACCACCAGGATCAAACAGCATCATGTTAGTTTTTTCTGCTGACAACGACAGCCCATTTTCTAACATATAGTTTCCAAGATTATCAAGATCAATTTGATACAACTTCCTGATGTAATTTCGCGTTCTCTGTGGAGTTGTCTTTTTTAAAGTGATATTCATCCAAGTGCATATATCATCAGCGTACTGTACTAAAACAACACGATTTGAAAGAGCTTTAGGAAGATCCTGTATAAGGATATTAAATAAAATAGGTGCTATCACTGAACCTTGTGGAATCCCCATGTCGAGGCATCGTGAAGAAGAATAACTAGCTCCCACTCTTGCCTGAATTGTTCTATTAGCTAAAAAAGATTTAATGTAATTGAACATATTGCCCGATAAACCAACAGATTTTAGCTTGAACAATAAACGTTTATGCCAAACTTGATCGTAAGCTTTTTTCACATCAAAGAAAGTAGCTAAAACACTTTTTCTGCGGGCAAACTGTTGTTTGATCTGAGTTGTAAGTTTAACTAGGTGCTCAACTGCGGATCTTCCTTTTCTAAAACCTGCCTGGTTTACCGGAATAACGTTATTTTTATCACAGTAGTGTAAAAGTCTGTTTAAGACCAATCTTTCCATTAGTTTGCTTGTATGGGACGTTAAAGCAATAGGTCTGTAACTGTTTTTATCGGTTTTCGATTTTCCTGTTTTTAAGATTGGTATAACTATAGACTTTTGCCAGATTTGTGGCACAGTTCCAGTAACCCAGCATTTCTGCAAAATTTTGTGTAGGAAAATAAGGTAGCTTTCAGGGAGATGTTTAATCATTTCAGTCGAAACTGCATCAATACCTACCGAACTCTTTTTGTTGTGTAGAGACAGTACTGTGTTTTTTAGCTCTTCTAAGGTGATTGGAGAATTAAACCAGAGATCATTCTGTGGTACTGGATCAGTGTAGATTGGGTTGTAATCTTCCATTTCTCTGTGATGTTTGCAGTCTGGAGATAAACCTTCAACTTTACTGTTTTTGGCGAACAGATCCACAAAAGTTTCTGCTTTGTCCATGTCTGAAGGAAATGTGTTACATGTTTCAATCATTATCGGACACCTAGGTAAGTTGGTTCCATCCTTCATTTGTTTCATTTTCGTCCAGACTTTATGGAAATCTTTGAAATCTGAAATTTCTTTTGTGCAGAATGATGCCCAATAATCTTTCTTTGCTTCAGCAATGATTTTGTTACATTGGATGTTAGCTTTTTTCATTTCGACATGATCCTCAGGTTTCCGGCTTTTGATGTAGATTTTGAATTTCTCCCTTTTATATTGAACTGCTTTCTCACATGCCTCTGTCCACCAAACATTACCCAATCGATTATTTGATCTAGAAGATTTGAGTTTCGGAATCGATAGGTCTGCAGCGGCTAAAATTGACTCTTGGAATTTAGAAAACATAATGTCTACATTTTCACTTTCATAATGTCTGTAATCTTGATTAGCTAGAGCAGTTCGAAATAAGGACCAGTCAGAACGCTTGTAATTATATTTTGGAATAATTTCAGGAGAGCTGTCTTTCATCCTGATGTTTTTGTCAGTTATGGTTATGATGATAGGTAGGTGATCGCTTCCCAAAGTGTCTCTGTGAGTTTCCCAGGTACAGGATGGTGCTAATTCTGGTGAGATTAGAGACAAATCGATGGCTGTCGCCCTGTGTTTGGAAACATCAGGGATCCTAGTGACACTACCATCATTTAGAAGGTAAAGCGAACTATCAACGATATTTTCTACCAAACGATTGCTCGTAACAGTAGAACAGTTCTTTTCCCAAAATGGGGAGTGGGAATTAAAGTCTCCACCTATTAGCCATTTACCACGCTGCTGATCTTGGATAGTGCGCAGCCATTCTGTGTTGTGGTCATTTGGACCTGTTGGTAGGTAGACTGACAAAACGTTAATGTTTAGAGAATTGCTTAATTGGACAGTGGCAGCACAAGCATGCAGATCTTCGCTTGATTTCAAAACTGGGGAAGTAAGTAAGCAGTATTGTAACTCTTTGAGTATATAAATCGCGGTGGATACCTTCTTCCCGTGATTCCCACATTCATAGACTGGAGGATAATAATAATTGGGGAAATTGGGAAGCTTGGTAGCGACAACATTCATCGACTGTAGAATCAAAATTTCACACCTATTTGATGCTAGGAAATGCTCCAAGTAAGCCGAATTGGTGGAAAGGGATCTACAATTCCATTGCAAAAACTTGACTTGGGATTGTTTTCGCATTGCTGATATTGGTTAATCTCCAACTTTCTATTAACTGTTATTTATGGTCGATAATAATGAATACTTTGATTTTCTGTGTCCAGGAGAACTGGACAGAAAGAAAATTACGTAATTACTTAGACTACAAAGTAAAGATAACAAAATTGTAGCAAAATCAATAAAAAGAAAATTACATAGTCCAACGTACGAATAACTTATAAAGGTGATAATAGATTACAAGGGATAACAAATAACCAAAAATCAAAATAATGGCATTCACGTCTTCAAATGTACAGAGTGTATAGTCTGACCGAGTCTTGATAGTCGGACTAAAACCTAGTTATTGTTTATTTTCAGCAGAAGAAATGTCAGAGATGACGAGGAAAAAGTCCTGTGACATGAACATTAAGTATTGTATATGTAATACTGTTATTTCAAAACATATTATACGGCCACCATGGTGTGTAGTTGTCAAAAGGGTGGTACTGTCCTCTGGAGAATCTGGAAGGGTGTAGCTGTGATGATCTTGATCTTGATGTTCTCCTTGGAGTCTCCCAAAATAGGTCTCGAATGTGTCTTCCAAGATTTCCTGCAATGATGCTACTTCCTCTGGTGGTGGGGTGAATGTCGTCTTTTAGAAATTGTTGAGTGGTACGAAGGTTCTCATGTGATACAAAAGAAATATTTTTCATATCAACAAGTTCAGCAGATAGAAAAGCGTTGAACAGATTTCGTTGAACCTCCATTCGGGCCTGCCGTACAGGGGCAACCTTACTAACGACTAGTTTAGATTTTGGATGTTCTTGTGCTATTTGTTTTATGCCTGAAGCGAGATGTTTAGTTGTTGCAGGGAGATCTTTGCTGTTCAATTCATGCACACCACAGTGAAAAACAATACAGTCTGCTGAATCATCAAATTTGGAAAAGGCCATATCTAATGAGCTTTTAATGTTATGAGGGTCGTTCACAGGGCACGAGTCTCCTTCAAAACCGTACGATCGTCCCAGTCTTCTTGAGTTGACACCTTTCAACACAGAGTCGTGGACAGTGAGAACGTACGGAAGATCGTGGGTCTTTTTATGTTGTTTTGAAATATTTTCAGAACGGGATGGTGTAGGCCTATGTTTGGGAAGCGAAATGACGTCTTTAGTTGGTATGACGTCATGACGTTGTTCTTTCTTGTTTTTTATTTTATTTTCAGGCACTTTTGTTGCTTGCTGTTTAGTTTTGCTGCTGGGTTTTGGTGCCTTGAGGTTTCGGGTCTGTTTGTCGTCCTGCTTGCTTGTGTGGTTTTGTTTCAGTGCCTCAGCGTAGGTGGGATGTGTGTCATGTAGATCCGTCTGTGTGTGACAGTTACGGGTTGTCATGGTGATGTTCTTTTTTTGCTGGTTAGTGAGTAGAGTAAGGACCGTCTTTTCCAGATAATTGACTTGGTCCCGCAGAGCCAGTATGATGTTTTTTAGTTCTGCCGTACTCACGCAGTCCGCCGAGCTGGGAAGAGGCGCTGTGCAGGTTGTCCCACTCTGCGTGTCAGTGGGAGTCGTGGTCGGTGCACCAGATGTAGCGTTAGGCCTAGCGTCAGACTCGGCGACTGTCGATTTCGGGTCCTTTTCAGTCTCTGCTCCCGCGGCACTGGACGATATCTTCTCTCCATCAGCCTTGCCCTCTGATGCGTCTTCTTGTTTCTTTTGGGCAAGGCGGCCTCTTCTCGTTCTTGTCATATTGGGCCTTTTACACGTTTTCTCCGACAGCTGAAAATTTGTTAGTTAGGT
>JAPXFY010000034.1:41082266-41084766 GCA_030674185.1 Monoplex corrugatus
CTGCAGGGGGAGGTGGGGCAGCTGAAGGAGGAGGTGCAGAGCCTGAGGAGGGAGAACCAAGACCTGGCCAGGAGAGTGGACGACCTGCAGGGACGTTCCAGGAGAAACAACATCCTCATCCACGGTATGATAAGACAGGAAAATGAAACCAGTGATCAGTGTGAAGGTGTGCTGAAAGACATTATCACTGATAAGCTAGAGATGTCTGATGACATTCAATTTGAGCGCGTGCATCGCATTAACTCAAAACTGGACTCACCAGTCATAGCATGCTGCACATTCTATAAACAAAAACAAGCCATCCTGAAAGCCAGAAAGAAGCTGCAAGGAACAACCCTATTCATTAGTGAAGACTTTACTGTGAGAGTAAGAAATGTCAAGAAACTGTTAACACCATATCTTAAAAAGGCTCGTGATGAGGGCAAAAGAGCAATGCTTGTACATGATCATTTGATTGTTGATGGCAAGAAGTACTATTTAGATGATAAGAACAATCTGGTAGAATTAAGATAGGGGTGTGGCCGGCCTGTGACAGTTTTTGCTGAGGGTAGACAAATTGCCCTAGCACCGGTTTTCCCGGTTCAGGTCGACAGTTATAGTGAACCGTCACCTTCACGTGCAAACTATGTTAACAGCGCACTCGATGTTGCTAACTTGGTGGTCGCTTCACCTGGCTATGTGTCAAGCCAAACATGCTTAGATAGGCCAAGTGTAGCAAATGGGAGTGACACTGACAGTGTGGTTGATCATGGGGTTCAGTCCCTTGTACAAAGTATTATAAATTGCTCCTTTTCATTTCTTAGTTGGAATGTTGATGGCTTATTGTCAAAGTTACATAATAATGAATTTGTTAATTACATTCAATCATTTGATTTTGTTTGCATTTTTGAAACATTTCTTGATACTTTTCATAACAATTGCTTCACTGATTTTGAAATGTTCTATAAACCTGCTCAGAAGTTGTCTATGCAGGGAAGACGATCTGGAGGTGTTGTGTGTCTCATTAAAAGAAATATATGTAAATATGTAAAGGAAATTGAAACCAGTGTTCATAACACGTGTGTTTTTCTTATAAACAAATCTTTGTTTGGTACAGAGAAAGATGTGTTGTTTGTATGCACGTATCGTCCTCCAGAAGGTTCTCTTTATTATTCATTTTTTGAATGTGATAATGGCATTTCTTTGCTAGAAGATTTTCTGTGTGACTTTTTGATTGAGTCTGATGATGTTTTCATTTTGATATGTGGAGACCTGAATAGCAGAATCGCAAATATTTCCCATGTATGTAAAGATCATGATAATGATTCTGTCTTGGGATTGAACAGTCAGCCAGTGTATACAAATAGGCACTCTGAGGATGACAAACTAAATAATTATGGCAAACTATTACTGAACATGTGCAGTGTTTTTGATCTACATGTTTTAAATGGTGAGTGCCATGGGGATTCTCATGGACGTTACACGTTTATTTCTGATTCTGGGTGCAGTGTTAATGATTATTTTATCATGTCTTGTGATTTATATAGCAGGATAGCTGATTGTTGTCATCTTAAGGTTACAGATCGGATAGAGTCCACCCACATGCCTGTAGAGTTTAGGCTTCACATGAAAGATAGCAACTGCGTATTGGAACAAAAAGAGGATTTTTCGCATTCATTAGATAAGTTTGTTTGGGATGAAGATTTTCAAGGAACATATACTCATAATTTAAGATCAGGGGAACTAAACCAAAGACTAGAGACAGCTAGAGACATGGTATATTCTGATATAAATGTTGCTCTAGACTTGTTTAATTCTTGTATAAAAGACACAGCTCAGTGTATAAAAAAAGTATTATTATTGGTAGGCGTAAAAAAGCGAATCCCTGGTTTGACAAGGAATGTGTTACTCTAAAGAAGAAAGTTCGAAATTCATTGCAGATTTTTAGACGCACTTTACTTGCAAATGATAGATATAATTATTGCCGTGCAAGACATGAATACAATAAGTTTTAAAAGTTTAAGGAAGAGCAGTACAATATGGCTTTGATAGACAAGCTAGTAAACTCAATGAATGATCAGAAAGGCTTTTGGAGCACCATCAGTATGATTTCTTCGAAAAGAAAACAGCCTAGAAATACAGTATGTATTGAAACATGGTTTAGGCATTTCAAAGACTTGCTGCAGAAAGATGCTTCGAATAATGTTGATAATTTAGAAGAAATAGAAAATGAAGCGAATGAAGAAATACAGCATTTAAATGAACCAATCTCCACACATGAGGTACTAGTAGCTCTAAGAAAATTAAAAAATGGCAAATCAGCTGGTCTAGATGGAGTCATCGGTGAATTGTTGAAAAATGCTGTTGGATGCGATCATGTTGTTGGTTTTCTTGTGACATTCTATAACTTTTTGTTTGATAACGGCATCTTCCCAAAGAACTGGTCCGAATCCATTGTTATTCCTCTCTATAAAAAAGGTAATATTAATGATCCTAATAACTATAGAGGCATATCTATTCG
>JAPXFY010000034.1:41089766-41097266 GCA_030674185.1 Monoplex corrugatus
CCGACTGGAAGGTTGAGGGTTCGAATCCCCAACTGTCCCTTCAAAAATATATCATTGTGGGGGTGTTCGGCTCTAAACGGCTCCTACCCAGAGTTGGGCCTGCTGTGGACTCTTTGGGAAGACTGGGACCACACAGTCGAGTCTCATCCACTTCACGGACGCGTCATTGAGGGTGTTGCTCAAATCTTCTGACTAGCACCGCAGATGTCTGTATCTCTCGGGCCTGGTTGACGCCAGGATATATTATGATAGTAAGCGTAGAGTACAGCCTTGTCATGCAGAGTCAATCCTCGATGGAACTCCATAGCATCATGATTATCATCCTCATCGACACCATCGTCATCGCATTGCAAAACAAAACAACAACAACAACAACAAAAAGGCAAAAATGTCAGCTTCTGTGGTTATCAAGGTGGCGTAGAAAAATGGGACGAAAAAAAAAGGTGAGCACAAAGGTAACGTCCCTAATGGCGATGATCCTAAAAAGTAAGTAAATAAAAAATAAAAAAAATTTCCGTTTGAGCCATTTTGTCTCCACCATGGCCCTCCAGTGGCAGTCCGCATCCCAGTTGCACCTGAAGTTTTAATTTTATTTTTTGAGAATCATCACACTTTTAGATTTCCGTCTAGGCCACCTGTTAGCAATCTAGCTAGTTAGTTGGTTTGGTTGGTTGGTTGGTTGGTTGATTGACTGGTTGGTTGGTTGTTTGGTTGGTTGGTTGGTTGGTTGTTGTTGGTTGGTTGTTGTTGGTTGGTTGGTTTGGTTGGTTGGTTGGTTGGTTGGTTGATTGGTTGATTGGTTGATTGATTGGTTGGTTGGTTGGTTGGTTGGTTGGTTGATTGTTGGTTGTTGGTTGGTTGGTTGATTGGTTGATTGATTGGTTTGTTAGTTGGTTGGTTGGTTGGTTGGTTGGTTGGTTGGTTGATTGATTGGTTTGTTGGTTGGTTGGTTAGTTGTGTAGTTGTTGGTCAGTCGGTCAGCAGTCGGTAGTTATCGTCATTACTCAGTCAGTCATCAGTCAGTAGTTAGGCTCGACAGCTAGCTAGTTAGGTAGGTAGGTAGGTATTTGAATTTTTAAAAATAATTTCTTCATTAATTTTGTTTATTCATTTAATCATTTGTGTGATTTATTCATTTGTTTGTTTGTTGTTTGTTTGTTGTTTTGTTTGTTTGTTTGTTTGTTTTATTATATTCCATTTTCTACGACAAGTTAAAGGCCACAGAAGCTGGCACAGTTTTTACAATGCGATGATGATCACAACGAAGAGGAGGAGGAGGAGGAAGCGGAGGAGAGGACAAGGATGAGGAGGGAGAAGAGGAGGAGGTGGAGAGGACAATGGGGAGAAAGAGGAGAAGGAGGAGGAGGAGGAGAAGGAGGAGGAAGAAAACAAAGACGAGAAATAGGAAGAGGAGGAAGAAGACGAGGACAACGAAGAGGAAAGAGGAAAAGGAGAAATAGAAGAAGGAGGATGAAGAGGAAGAGGAGAAGGAAGAGGAGAAGGAAGAGGAGAAGGAAGAGGAGATATCGAGGAGAGGGAAGAGGAGAAGGAAGAGGAGATATACGAGGAGAAGGAAGAGGAAAGGAAGAGAAGAGGAGGAAGAGGAGGAAGAAGACGAGACGACGATGACGAACATAAAGAGTTGGAAGAGGAAGAAGAAGAGAAGGAGAGGAAGAAGAGGTAGAGAAAGAAGATGAAGAGGAGGATGAAGAAGAGACTGAGAACGAAGAGAGGAGGAGGAAGAGGAGGAAGAGAGAAGAGGAGGAGAAGGGAAAATGAGGAGAAGGATGAAGAGAAGAAGAAGAAGAAGAGGAGGAGGAGGAGGAGAAAGAGGAGGATAGGTATGATGCCATGTGACAACATGAACTCATGCCAACCAATGGACACACAGCTAATTGAGGTCAGCAGGAGGACAGATCAG
This sequence comes from Monoplex corrugatus, assembly GCA_030674185.1. Lineage (NCBI taxonomy): Eukaryota > Metazoa > Mollusca > Gastropoda > Littorinimorpha > Ranellidae > Monoplex > Monoplex corrugatus. Next base: position 41,091,688 of record JAPXFY010000034.1, read on the forward strand.
ACAGGAGGACAGGGCAGACAGGAGGACAGGTCAGACAGGAGGACAGGGCAGACAGGAGAACAGGACAGGGCAGACAGGAGGACAGGGCAGACAGGAGGACAGGTCAGACAGGAGGACAGGGCAGACAGGAGGACAGGTCAGACAGGAGGACAGGGCAGACAGGAGGACAGGACAGGGCAGACAGGAGGACAGGGCAGACAGGAGGACAGGGCAGACAGGAGAACAGGACAGGACAGACAGGAGGACAGGGCAGACAGGAGGACAGGGCAGACAGGAGGACAGGGCAGACAGGAGGACAGGTCAGACAGGAGGACAGGGCAGACAGGAGGACAGGACAGGGCAGACAGGAGGACAGGGCAGACAGGAGGACAGGACAGGGCAGACAGGAGGACAGGGCAGACAGGAGGACAGGACAGGACAGACAGGAGGACAGGACAGACAGGAGGACAGGGCAGACAGGAGGACAGGGCAGACAGGAGGACAGGGCAGACAGGAGGACAGGGCAGACAGGAGGACAGGGCAGACAGGAGGACAGGACAGGGCAGACAGGAGAACAGGACAGGGCAGACAGGAGGACAGGACAGGGCAGACAGGAGGACAGGGCAGACAGGAGGACAGGGCAGACAGGAGGACAGGGCAGACAGGACAGGACAGACAGGAGGACAGGTCAGACAGGAGGACAGGGCATACAGGACAGGTCAGACAGGAGGACAGGTCAGACAGGAGGACAGGACAGACAGGACAGGTCAGACAGGAGGACAGGACAGACAGGAGGACAGGGCACACAGGACAGGACAGACAGGAGGACAGGACAGACAGGATAGGACAGACAGGAGGACAGGACAGGGCAGACAGGAGGACAGGACAGGGCAGACAGGAGGACAAGGCAGACAGGAGGACAGGTCAGACAGGAGGACAGGTCAGACAGGAGGACAGGTCAGACAGGAGGACAGGGCAGACAGGAGGACAGGTCAGACAGGAGGACAGGGCAGACAGGACAGGACAGACAGGAGGACAGGTCAGACAGGACAGGGCAGACAGGAACAGAGGGTCTGGTACAGTGTTCATGGCGCCATCATGTCCATCAGTTATTGTTCCCCTTTTGTCTGTGTATGTGTGTCCACCATTTTGTCCCACTGCCTTCTTGTTCCCCCCCCCTTCCCTCCGTCTGTGTGTATGTGTGTGTGTGTGTATGTGTGTGTTTGTGTCCGTGTGTGTGTATGTGTGTGTTTTGTGTCCGTGTGTGTGTATGTGTGTGTTTGTGTATGTGTGTGTGTGTGTATGTGTGTGTTTGTGTCCGTGTGTGTGTATGTGTGTGTTTGTGTCCGTGTGTGTGTATGTATGTGTGTGACAGTGATAATGACAACGATGATGAGGATGATGCTGATGATGCCAATGGTGACACCAGGTGCTGCACTACTCAGCCAACCTTGACCTTGTGGTGAGCGTGGCCATGACGGAGGCCTTCCTGGGTCAGCTACAATGGTCAGGGGCTGACCAATACCGTTCGTCTGTCCGCTCCAGGTGGTTCTCCGACACCGCCATGATGGGCTGGGTCACCACGGTCGGCAACTTCACCAGGGTGGGTCAGCTGTCTGTCTGTCTGTCTGTGTGTCTGTCTGTCTGTGTGTCTGTCTGTGTGTCTGTCTCTGTGTGTGTTGTTATATTGTTGTTGTTATATTGTTGTTATGTTGTTGTTGTTATGTTGTTGTTATGTTGTTGTTATGTTGTTGTTGTTATATTGTTGTTGTTGTTGTTATGTTGTTGTTGTTATATTGTTGTTGCTATGTTGTTGTTATGTTGTTGTTGTTATGTTGTTGTTATTTGTTGTTGTTATGTTGTTGTTGTTATGTTGTTGTTGTTATGTTGTTGTTATGTTGTGTGTTATGTTGTTGTTATGTTGTTGTTGTTATGTTGTTGTTGTTATGTTGTTGTTTTATGTTGTTGTTATGTTGTTGTTGTTATGTTGTTGTTATGTTGTTTAGTTGTGTTATGTTGTTGTTGTTATGTTGTTGTTGTATGTTGTTGTTGTTGTTATGTTGTTGTTGTTGTTGTGTTATGTTGTTGTTATGTTGTTGTTGTTATGTTGTTGTTGTTATGTTGGTTGTTTGTTGTTATGTTGTTGTTTGTTGTTGTTTGTTGTTGTTGTTATGTGTTGTTGTTGTTATGTGTTGTTGTTGTTTTTTTTGTTGTTGTGTATGTTGTTGTATGTTGTGTTGTTATGTGTGGTTGTTGTTAGGGTTTTGTTGTTATGTTAGTTGTTTGGTTGTTGTTGATGTTGTTGTTGTTATGTTGTGTTGTTATTGTTGTGTATGTTGTTTGTTTGTTGGTGTGTGTGTTGTTGTTATGGTTGTTGTTGTTTTGTTATGTTGTTGTTGTGTATGTTGTTGTTGTTATGTGTGTTGTTGTATGTTGTTGTTGTTATGTTGTTGTTATTGTTGTTGTTGTTATGTTGTTGTGTGTATGTTGTTGTTATGTTGTTGTTGTTATGTTGTTGTAGTTGTTGTTGTATTTGTTGTTATGTTTGTTTTTATGTTGTGTGTTGTTTGTTGTTGTTGTTATGTTGTTGTTTGTTGTGTGTTGTTTATGTTGTTTGTTGTTGTTGTTGTTGTTGTTTGTTGTTGTTGTTGTTTGTTGTGTTGTGATGTTGTGTTTGTTGTTGTTGTTTGTTGTTGTTGTTGTTGTTGTTTGTTGTGTTGTTATGTGTTGTTGTTTGTTGTTGTTGTTATGTTGTTGTTTGTTGTTGTTGTTATGTGTGTTGTGTGTTATGTGTTGTTGTTGTTGGGTTGTTGTTTGTTGTTTGTGTTTGTTGGTGTTGTTGTTGTTTGTTGATTGTGTTGTTTGTTGTTGTATGTTGTTGTTATGTTGTTGTTGTTTATGTTGTTGTTGTTGTTGTTGTTATGTTGTTGTTGTTATGTTGTTGTTATAATAATAATAATAAATGGTTATTTATGAGCGCTTTCCACTTGCACAAAGCGCTTTACAACAACAATAAAAAGTAAAACAAGCACACGAACTCACAGACACACACCAACACACACACAAACACGCACAGACACACACACACAAACCACACACACACGCACGCACGCACGCACACAAACACACACGCGCACGCATTCACACCCAAAAACACGCACATCAAGAATACAGAGCGGCAGAAAGAGGGTCTACAAGAAATGTTGCTGGAAGAGAAAAGTCTTCAGACTAGTTTTAAAGGAGGGAAATGAAGGGCTGTGACGGAGATTGTGAGGCAAGGAGTTCCACATCTGCACAGCAGATGATGAAAAAGCTCGACCACCATGCCTCTCTCGTTTATATTTTGGAACGCGGAATGTTCTATCATCGGTAGCAGAGCGAAGAGATCTGGGTGGTACATAGATCGTAAAGATGTCAGAAAGGTATTTAGGCGCAGTGCCAATTATGACTTGGTAGCAGAGACAAGAAGCTTTGTATTTGATTCTTTGTTCAATAGGTAACCAGTGTAACTCTCGTAGAAGGGGTGTACAATGTGCCGATCTTTTTGCTTTGCACACTATTTTGGCTGCTGAGTTCTGTACTTGTTGTAGTGGTCTGATCAGGGTATGTGGAGAACCGACAAGAAGAGAATTGCAGTAGTCTAGTCTAGATAGTACACAAGAACTGACAAGTGTTTTTGTTGCATCAACTGTGAGGTAGCGACGTATAGAGCTGATGCGTCTGAGTTCATGGTAGGCTACTTGACAGGTTTTACTGATATGATGTTTCATGGACATCTCTTTATCAAGGAAAAAGCCAAGGTCACGTACATTGTCTGAAAATGAGACGGGCGTATTTCCTAGGTCAAAAGTAGGAGGTAGGGAAGTGGCATCAACTGATGGAGGAAGGAGTCTAAGAGCTTCAGTCTTGTCATCATTTAGTTTCAGTTTGTTTTCGGTCATCCAATTTTTAACTTCTGTGACACTATCTTGGAGAGATTGAATGAGATTATCGTAGTTTGAAAGCGTATCAGAATGTTCCAGTTGAGTATCATCAGCATACATTTCATGACGAATGGAATGAGTATCAATGAGATGAGTGAGTGGAGTGGTGTAGAGTATGAAAAGAACAGGGCCCAGAACAGAGCCCTGAGGAACGCCGAAAGTGAGAGTAGATTCAGAGGATCTATTTCCGTCTACTAGAACAATTTGCTTTCTGTCAGAGAGATATGATCGAAACCAGTTGAGCACGATATTTGTAATTCCAAATGTTGTATTCAGGCGTGAGAGAAGGATGTCATGATCTATTGTGTCAAAGGCAGCAGAAAGGTCCAAAAGTAGAAGAACAGATATTTTGTCTTGGTCAATAGCATTCAAAAGATCATTTACAATGCGTAAAAGAACAGTTTCTGTAGAATGGCCAGGCCTGTAAGCAGACTGGTGATCGCTGAGAAGTGAATGAGAGGTCAAATGGGAGAAAAGCTGGCGAAGCACAAGTCGTTCAAGAAGTTTAGAGAGGTATGGAAGGTTGGAGATGGGTCTGTAATTTTTCAACTCGTTGGGGTCCAGATTTGATTTTTTCAGAAGGGCTTTTAACACGGCTGTTTTAAATTCAGTTGGAAAGACGCCGGAAATGAGTGATTCGTTCATGATATGAGTAATGCTAGGCAGAAGAAGGTCTAAACGCTGAATTAGAAATTTGGTGGGCATTGGATCTAGTTCACAAGTCTTTGGAGTTGTCTGCATGATCGTTTTTCTCACTAGATCTTCACTAACGGGAACAAAAGCAGACAAAGGGGTGCTAGAGAAGGGCGGGCTGATGTTATGAGACTGTAATGTTGACGGGAAGTTGTTTCGAATGGTTGCAATCTTGTTGCTGAAAAATTCGGCAAACATATTCGGAAGGAGCTTTATATCTGAGACAGAAGGTAGTGAAACGGACTTATTTTTACCAAGAAGGTGTGACATATTTTGGAAGAGCTGCTTGCATGTGCGAGAACCTGACACTAGCGACGAATAGAAGGTCGTTTTTGCAGTGTGCACTATGTCCGTGACATTGCGCTTCGCAGCATCGTAGATTTGTTTGTGAACAGTGAGCTTTGTTTTTTTCCACTCACGCTCTGCACGTCTGCGTGCGGTTTTAGCTTCGCGAAGTGGACCAGAGACAGCGTTGTACCAGTGGCTTGGTTTTCCATCGCGAACTTTTATCTGTCGCATAGGCGCATGCTTGTCAAAAATAGATGAAAGATTTGAGTTTAATTCTGAGATTGACAGATTTGGTGTTAAGAACTGCGCGATGTCGTGTGCAAGTTTATCGTGATCAATTTTTCCGATGGAACGAGTGGAAACATATTTCGGAGGACGTTTAAGTTTAGGTATAGATAGATGGCACAAAATGGCAAAATGATCAGAAGCAAGATCATGACACACATTGGTGGAATGAATGATATCGTCATCATTTCTATGTATAACTAGGTCAAGAATATGTCCACACTTCTGAGTTGGTTCGGTGACTGTCTGTATCAGATTAAACATTTCAAATTGTTCTATCAACTTCAAAGCATTTGTGTTAGTAGTGTCATCAACATGAAAATTAAAGTCACCAGAAATCACAAGTTTGTT
>JAPXFY010000034.1:41111060-41118560 GCA_030674185.1 Monoplex corrugatus
GTCATGAACCTATACATGCTAGCCTCACTCCGAGTGGTTACAGGCTTGCTTCTTTCCATCGCTCATCTCGAGGTGGCGGTATCGCCATCCTCTACAACGACTCACTCCATTCCCGCCTATCTTTCTCGCAGTCTCTGCCTTTCTCCCATCCTTCTTTCGAGCACGTTGAAGTATCCTTCCAATCCACCCCTCACCCCATCACCTTCTCCTGTGTCTATCGACCTCCACCTAGCTCTGCCAACAAACTCACCACGTCCACGTTTCTCTCTGACTTTGACCAACTGCTTGACCACTACTGCCTCTTACCTGGAAATCTCATCATTCTAGGTGACATCAATGTCCACTATGACAACACTCACCGTTATGACACAAGACATATCATCAACTCTCTGTCCAATCACAATATGACTCAACACATTTCTGAACCAACCCATCAAAAAGGTCACATTCTTGACTGGATCATTTCTCGTGATCACCACAATTCAGCTACTGACAACTGCTTAGTTCTTTCTACCCGTCTAACTTCAGCCCTTCCATCTGACCACTCTGCAATTCTCTGTTCTCTTGACATTTCTCCTCCTTCCTTCGTACCACGCGCACAGTGACTCGACGCAATCTCAAATCTATCGACCTCTCCACATTTTCATCTGATGCCTCCCGTCTCCTTTCTGAAAAGTCACATAACCTTGCCGATGAATTCTATACTACTCTCCACCATCTTCTGGACACTCATGCTCCAGCCACAACCCGTCTTTTACCTGACCGCCCCCTACCCCTTGGCTCACTCATGAGATTGCCTGTGCAAAACGTGCCCGCCGCAGAGCAGAGCGCCGCTGGTGCAAATCCAAACTCACTGTACACAGGCAACTTTTCCAAGCCTCTAAAACAAAAGTATCCACCATCATTGCATCTGCAAAAACAAGCTATTTCCAAACCAAAATCCTGAATGCCTCTTCTTCAAAAGAACTCTTTACAACCATGAATCATCTCCTTGGCACACGAAAAGACTTACCTCTCCCAACAAAACATACAAATGAAGAACTCCCATCTGTATTCTCCAAGTATTTCACCACCAAAATACAAACTCTTCGTGACAGGCTTGACAGGACACTCTGTCAACCATGCCCACCTGACCCTTCCTTCTCTGGCACACATCTCACTACTTTTACCCCAGTCTCACAAGAAGAAATTTTCAACACAATCAGATCCATGTCGTTCAAAACCTGCGAACTGGATCCTCTTCCAGGTTCTCTCTACTCCGACTGTCTCCCTACTCTCCTCCCATTCATCACTGACATCATCAACACTTCTTTTCAAACTGGAACTGTCCCAGATTCTTTCAAGTCTGCTATTGTTCACCCTCTCCTCAAGAAACACAATTTAGACCCAAATGAACTGAAAAATTACAGGCCTATCTCTAATCTCTCTTTCTTGTCAAAACTCCTTGAAAAGGTCGTCCTCAACCAGCTGAACTCTCACCTGTCTGCCAACAATCTCCTCAATCCTTTCCAGTCAGCCTACCCCCAGTGCCATAGCACTGAAACTGCCCTACTACACATTCTCAACAATCTCCTCCTTGCAACTGATACTGGCAAAGTCTCTCTCCTCACACTCCTTGATCTGTCTGCAGCCTTCGATACCATTGACCATGGTATTCTTCTTTCTAGACTTCATCATACTTTTGGCATCTCTGACATTGCTCTCTCCTTTTTCACTTCGTATTTAGCAAACAGAAAACAAACTGTTCTCATCAATGGCACTTACTCTCAACCTGCATACCTGACCTGTGGTGTTCCACAAGGATCTGTCCTTGGCCCTGTTCTTTTCACTCTTTATACCTCCCCCCTGTCCACCATCATCAACTCCCACTCTATAAAACACCACTTCTATGCTGATGACACCCAACTTCAAGACAGTGACTCACCTGATAATATACAGCGCCTGTTGACTCGCACCACTGAGTGTTACTCGGACATTAAGAACTGGATGACACACAATAGACTTCAGCTTAATGACGACAAAACAGAAGCTATCCTCATTGGCACCCGTCAGAAACTTTCCCAGCTGCCTCCTCTTTCTCTCCCATTATGTAACACAACAGTCCCAATTTCTGATTCAGCTAAAAACCTTGGTGTCTGCATTGACTCTACCCTGTCCATGAACAACTTTGTTTCTCAAACTGCCAGATCTTGCTACTATCATCTCCATCGTATAAGCCTGATCAGGAAGTATCTCTCTGTCGAAACAACTGCAAAACTCGTTCTCTCCTTCATAATGTCTCGCATTGACTATTGCAATTCACTCCTGTCTGGTCTTCCTGCCTCCACCATTCACATCCTACAGCGCATTCAAAACAATGCTGTACGCCTTGTACTCAAAAAGAAAAAAGCTGACCACATATCTCCTCTCCTGGCACAACTTCACTGGCTCCCTGTATCAAAGCGCATACAGTACAAACTAGACACCATGTGCTACAAAAGCCTCAATAACGCAGCCCCCGATTACCTGTCAAGCCTACTTGAGATCTATGTTCCCTCACGTACCCTCCGCTCTGCCTCCGATCCTCTGACTTTTCGCTTTCCACGCACTAAGCTCAATACCTATGGTCCACGAGCCTTTTCTGTTTCTGGTCCACTCTCCTGGAACAAACTTCCTCTCTCAGTCCGTCAGCAACCTACTTTTGCCTCCTTCAAGTCCGCTCTCAAAACTCACCTTTTCTCCTCTGCATAAAATCCTAACCTCACTCAACCCCTCTCTGCAGCCTGTCTCCGCTCGGAGGGGAATCACTTTGTTTTAATATATAATTGTATATGATGTGCTCTTTGTGGTTTTCCATTGGTTTTATTCTTGCTTTTATTGCTTTTATTCTTTTCTCCCCATTTGTGGCCATGCATGTGTGTGTGTGTGTGTTTTGTGTGTGTGTGTGTGTGTGTGTGTGTGTGTGTGTGTGTGTGCGTGTGTGTGCGTGCGTGCGTGTGTGCGTGTGTGTCTTTTCGGCGCTTGGATTTGATTTTGTCGAGATTTGCGCTATATAAATATTGTAATTATTATGTATGCATGTGCGTACGTATGTATGTATGTATGTATGTATGTATACGCTTAGATTTATGTATGTATGTATGTATGTATGCATGTATACGCTCAGCTGAGATTTATGTATGTAAGTATGTAAGCATGTATGTATGCATGTATACGCTCATATGTATGTAGGTATGTATGCATGTATATGCTCAGCGCTTAGATTTGATTTTATCAAGATTTTGCGCTATATAAATAAAATATATTATTATTATTATTAAAGGATAGGGTGGAGGATATAGTTGGACCTCATGGCCTTGGTACACAAAATGAAAGGGGAGGGAATCTTATAGAATAGGCACAGATGAATGAATTCATTGTAGGAAACACCTAGTTTGAACATCCTAATAGAAGAAAATGGACTTGGATGAGTCCAGGAGATAATACCAAAAATCATATTGATTACATCCTCATTAATGAAAGAATTTAGAAATTCTTTACTGTCAGCAAAAACACTACCAGGCACAGACTGCAACAGTGACCACAATCCTGTAGTGGAAAGATTTAGGTTCAAATTACGGAAAAGGAAACAGACCAAAAACAACATCAAACTAGATCTTGGACTCTAAAAGACAGATGAAGTGATACGTCAAAAATTTAATGTACATGTTCAAAACAAATTCAGTGCTCTGGAAGATGTTGGTGACAGTGAGGAACAATGGACAAAGTTGAAAAATTCGATAAATGAAGCTTGTGAAGAAATCCCTAAAATAGATAGAAAAGCAAAAAAGAACTGGATGACAAAAGACATTTTAGGCTTGATGGAGGAACGGAGGAAGGCAAAGAGAAACGAGGAAATATACAGGAAGATAAACAAAGAACTCAGGAATAGATGCAATGAAGCTAAGGAAGCTTGGCTGAAAACAAAATGCAAAGAAATAGAAGACCAACACAAAACAGATCCTCAGGGTATGCTAAAAATCGAAAGATGGTACGATTCTCATGGTCAAAATCACAATGTAAGACAGATGGGGAGAGTACATTAAAGACCTTTTTGAAGATGATAGAAACGCAGAACACATTATAAGAAAGAACTTTGAACGACCGCCCATAATGAAAGATGAAGTTAGAGCAGCATTGAAAAAGATGAAACCAGGAAAAGCCCCAGGACCAGACAACATTACCACCGAGATGATTGAAGCCCTGGAGGAATTCGGTATAGAAAAAATAACAGTCCTCCTAAATAAAATTTACGACACTGGAAAAATCCCCAAAGATATGTCAAAATAAATTATCATTGCACTTTCAAAGAAGACAGGGGCTATACAATGCGAACAAGAACAAATTCTGGTTTTTCTGTGTGGCTTTTTTGTACAGTAAGGGAGGTTGTTAAGGTTGCATGCCCGTTTTGTTTATTGTCACAATTACCTTGAAAAGAACAAAATCTGGCTTTCCTGTGTCGCTTTTTTGTACAGTAAGGGAGGTTGTTAAGGTTGCCTGCCCGTTTTGTTTGTTGTCACAGTGGTCTTCAGAAGAACAAAATCTGGCTTTACTGTATCAATTTGTTTGTATAGTAAGGGAGGTTGTTAAGGTTGCATGACCATTTTTGTTGTTGTTACAACGACCTTGAAAAGAAGAAAATCTGGTATCCCTTTTTGTATAGTAAGGGAGATTATTAATGTTGCATGACCATTTTGTTTATGTCATAATGACTTTGACAAGAACAAACTCTGGCTTTAATGTATCAATGTTTTTGTATATCAAGGGCGATTGTTTATGTAGCATAACCATTCTGCTTTTGTCATTCACAAGAGGAAATGTGTAGTATCCACAAGAGGAAGCTCGTAATGAGGCGAGTGCACAGGATGACACTTACCTGAAAGTCTTGTCACTGAGAACACAGCACATTGATTTAGATGTAGATCTGAATGATGTCCACAAGAGGAACGTCGAACTCAAACTGCCAATACACACCGCAAACTGGATACTCTGTGACTGCATAGTCACTCAAAAGTCACTTGGAGGTTGTTGTTTTTGTTTTGTTTTTTGGGGGGATGAGTGAGTTGGTGGGATTTGTTGTTGTTGTTTTTTACTGCTGTCAACATGTAGTAATAAGGCAAACTGCAGATCGAAGGTAACATAAGTAATGTATTTAGCGAAAACTTAAAGCAGACAATTAAAACGAAAGTTGGTAATGCGCATGCGTCGGTTAGCGTGACAACGCATATAATCATCATCATCATCAGGTGCCCTGCCGCATGGCGTTGGAGACCATGGACCTCCAAACATTTCTATCTCTCGTTGCCCCTAGCATCTCCCCCACCTTCCTCATCCCCAGCCACTCTGCAAGTCCGTCCAGCGTTCTCTCCCTTGGTCCACCTGGTGCTCTCTTTCCCTCCAGCTTTCCCTTTGTGACCAGGTGCTCCAAATCCCCTTTCCTCATAAAATGGCCTATAAATGTTGCTTGTCTTTTCCTAATCTTCCTTATGTGTGATCTACTTGTGTCTGCCTCCATCAAGACTGTCTCGTTTGTTTTCTTTGCTGTCCATGGAACTCTCAACATTCTTCTTAGAAACCACATCTCAGCTACCTCAATCTTGCTCTGGCTTTGCTTGCTGACTGTCCACGCCTCGCATCCGCACAACAGTATTGGTTCTATATAAAATTCAAGGACTCTCCTTCTGATGTTAATTGATAGGCATTTGTTTGTAAGAATGCACACATACATACATAAGTACTGTATTTAGCGAAAACTAAAAGCAGACAGTTAAAATGAAAGTTGGTAAAGCGCCTGCGTCGGTTAGCGTGACAACGCATAATGCATGGTTAAATCAAAAGACAGAGTTTCCTATTAGTCTGTCAAAAGTGGGACAAGTGTGCATGTACATCTGTGTGTATGTGTTTGAGCATGTGTCTCTCAGTGAATGTGTGCCTAGATTTATACTTTATAATCATAATATATAATAATAATAATTACTGTATTTAAATAGCGCAATTTTCTTGATAAAAGCAAATCTAAGCGCTGAAACAGACACACACGCACGCACGCACACACACACACACGCACACACACACACACAAACCACACACACACACACACACACACACACACACACACGCATGGCTATAAATGGGGAGAAAGAATAAAAGCAATGGAAAATTATAGAGAGCATATTATTATATACAATTATATATTACAATGTGATTCCCCTCCGAGTGGAGACAGGCTGCAGAGGGGGTTGAGTGAGGTCATGATTTTATGCAGAGGAGAAAAGGTGAGTTTTGAGAGCGGATTTGAAGGAGACAAAAGTAGGTTGCTGACGGACTGAGAGAGGAAGTTTGTTCCAGGAGAGTGGACCAGAAACAGAGAAGGCTCGTGGACCATAGGTATTGAGCTTAGTGCGTGGAAAGCGAAAAGTCAGAAGATCGGAGGCAGAGCGGAGGGTACGTGAGGGAACATTGATCTCAAGTAGGCTTGACAGGTAATAGGGGGCTGCGTTATTGAGGCTTTTGTAGCACATGGTGTCTAGTTTGTACTGTATGCGCTTTGATACAGGGAGCCAGTGAAGTTGTGCCAGGAGAGGAGATATGTGGTCAGCTTTTTTCTTTTTGAGTACAAGGCGTGCAGCATTGTTTTGAATGCGCTGTAGGATGTGAATGGTGGAGGCAGGAAGACCAGACAGGAGTGAATTGCAATAGTCAATGCGAGACATTATGAAGGAGAGAACGAGTTTTGCAGTTGTTTCGACAGAGAGATACTTCCTGATCAGGCTTATACGATGGAGGTTATAGTAGCAAAATCTGGCAGTTTGAGAAACAAAGTTGTTCATGGACAGGGTAGAGTCAATGCAGACACCAAGGTTTTTAGCTGAATCAGAAATTGGGACTGATGTGTTACATAATGGGAGAGAAAGAGGAAGGAGCTGAGAAAGTTTCTGATGAGTGCCATTGAGGATAGCTTCTGTCTTATCGTCGTTAAGCTGAAGTTTATGTCATCCAGTTCTTAATGTCTAAGTAACACTCAGTGGTGCGAGTCAACAGGCGCTGTATATTGTCAGGTGAGTCACTGTCTTGAAGTTGGGTGTCGTCAGCATAGAAGTGGTGTTTTATAGAGTGGGAGTTGATGATGGTGGACAGGGGGGAGGTGTAAAGAGTGAAAAGAACAGGGCCAAGGACAGATCCTTGTAGAAACCACAAGAGTAGTATATAATTCATCGGCAAGGTTTTGTGACTTTTCAGAAAGGAGACGGGATGCATCAGATGAAAAAGTGGAGAGGTCGATAGATTTGAGATTGCGTCGAGTCACTGTGCATGTGGTACGGGAAGGAGGAGAAATGGCAAGAGAACAGAGAATTGCAGAGTGGTCAGATGGAAGGGCTGAAGTTAGACGGGTAGAAAGAACTAAGCAGTTGTCAGTAACTGAATTGTGGTGATCACGAGAAATGATAATAATAAATAATATATTTTATTTATATAGCGCAA
>JAPXFY010000034.1:41123560-41158560 GCA_030674185.1 Monoplex corrugatus
ACATTACAGTCTGAATGGTATTCCTACGGTTCTACCACTATCCCACGTTTAATTCATCCAACAAATTTCATCACCTTAAGCAAACGTTTATTGATTTTTCTTCTCTGGTCAAAGTAAACAAAATATTAACAAACCAGAAGAACAAGAAAACCAATGTAAGCGCGTATCGAACAAGACAAAACAAAACAAGCGCAAATTTTCGGCCAACTAGCCTTTGTCAAGCGCGAACGCACGGTCACAGACATCACACAGGTAAGAAATGGAATGCCCATGTCGTCATGAGCAGTAGTAAGAAATAAGAAATAGGGAGAGGGGAGGCAACTATGATGTCAAAAGGGAAGTGAGATGAGTTCTGCAATTTTGAGAAGTGGCCATGCTATATTGGTATAGCCCTGTTCTGAAGAAGGCACAGGGCAAGAGCCACGAGATAAGGAGTAGATTGTGCCTGGTGCCAAGAATCTGGTAGGCGTGGGAACAGGAAGAGACATGAAACGGCATGTCTGAATTTTTGTTACTCATGGTTTGTCGTTAAGACCATGTGGTTTGCGTGTTCCAAGTTTATTTATGAGGTGGGATTCTCTGTCTTTCCTGTCTATGGTGCTGTTATTGTGTAGAAGCCACAGACCTTTCACTCGGATGTCATTGATTGAGTGGTCTGATTGGTTGAAGTGATTGGGGATAGTTTTATCCCTTTGGTGGCGGATATCAGCCAAGTGTTCTTTGAAACGTGTGTCAAGAGTGCGTCCAGTTTCACCAATATACAATTGGGAACATTTAGAGCAGCTGATCAAGTAGACAATGTTATAAGTTTGACAGTTGAAATGTTTTGTAATTCTCATATGAGATTTGGGGCCTTTGACTGTGGTGGCTGAGCACAAGAAAGGACAAGTCTTGCATTTAGGTTTGTTGCATGGAGAGGTTCCTGGAGGTTGGCTGACTGGTTTGCTGAGATTCGAATGCAGTCAGTGAAAGGTCTTGGCTTCTACACAATAACAGCACCATAGACAGGAAAGACAGAGAATCCCACCTCATAAATAAACTTGGAACACGCAAACCACATGGTCTTAACGACAAACCATGAGTAACAAAATTCAGACATGCCGTTTCATGTCTCTTCCTGTTCCCACGCCTACCAGATTCTTGGCACCGGGCACAATCTACTCCCTTATCTCTTGGCTCTTGCCCTGTGCCTTCTTCAGAACAGGGCTATACCGATATAGCATGGCCACTTCTCAAAATTGCAGAACTTATCTCACTTCCCTTTTGACATCACAGTTGCCTCCCCTCTCCCCTTTTCTTACTACTGCTCATGATGACATGGGCATTCCATCTCTTACCCACTGGACGAGGCGGCAGGGAAGTTTTTAGTCCCGTTTTTATTATCCATTGTTTGGTGTCTGTGATTTGTCTGTGACCGTGCGTTCGCGCTTGACAAAGGCTAGTTGGCCGAAAATTTGCGCTTGTTTTGTTTTGTGTTGTCTTGTTGGAGATGCGCTTACATTGATTTTCTTGTTCTTCTGGTTTGTGTTTGCTTGGGCGCAGGCAGTCACTCTTGTTTTCAATTAGAAAGACTCAATAATATTGATGGAAAAGATTTACAAATAATTAGAAATATGTATTGGGAACAAACAGCAGCAATGAGAATAGAAAACGGAATAAACTCTTTCCAAAATATCAAAAGAGGGGTCAGGCAGGGTTATGTTCTGTCACCTGATTTATTTTCATTTTACAGAGAAACCATCATGAGAAAACTAGAAGAATGCTCTGGATTTAAGGCTGGAGGAAAAGATGAGAAACAACAGTCATTACGCAGATGACACTGTTCTGACTGCAGAAAACGAAAGGGACCTACAAAACCTTGTAAATATAATAGACATAGAAAGCAAAATTAAGGGGTTGGAGCTAGATAGCAAGAAGACTGAAGTCATAGTAATCAGTAAAAAACATAAAATCCTCTTATGCAAAGTAACAGCAAATGGCACAACTTTGAGACAGGTTGACATGTTTAAATATCGGGACGGTCATATCACCTGATGGCAGATGTACATCAGAAATATCCAGCAGAATCAGCTAAGCCAAAACAGCATTCAAGAAGATAAAAAAAACCGTTCTTACCTACAAATAACTATCAAGTAACATCAGGAAGAGAATTCTTGAATGTTATATAAAATCTATAATGTTTTACAGTTGTGAAACATAGACAGTCAACACGCAAAGCCAGAACAAGATTGATGCAGCCAAAATGCGGTTTCTAAGAAGAATGTTGAAAGTTCCATGACAGTAAAGAAAACAAATGAGACAATCTGGATGGAGGCAGACACAAGATTATCATTGATAAAGAAGATGAAGAAAAGACAAGTAACATGTATATGACATTTTATGAGGAAAGGGAATTAGAGCACCTGGTCACAACATGAAAGCTGAAGGGAAAGAAAACACCTGGTAGACCAAAGGACAAACTATTGGTCAGACGTGCAGGGTGGCTGAGGACAGAGAGGGTGGAAGATGTGCTTGCTGTGAAAAAGGATAGATTCATATGGAGGGCAATGAACATCAACACCATGCAGAAGGGCACGTAATGATGAAATAAACATAGAAACAAACAAAGAAGCAAATGCAAACAAACAAACAAAAGAAACAAACAAAAAATGATACCATGGTGATTACATCCAAAATCAACAGTACTTCAGCAGTTAGGTTGGTTCATTTTCTCCGGCATAGTGGCTCGTTAATTCATGGAAGCATGCATATTAATAGAAATTAAAAAATGAACAGTTTAAACAAACAATTCAATCAATCACATGCCTGAGCAATCACAGAGTGATATTCATGATAATCTTTCTTTTCCCATAACTGCTATGTTCAGATGCTACCCAAATATCTGAATAAACAACTAAACAGACCGTTTGGTAAATGTCTGACCAGTCCATAGGTGATGTCATCGATATTCTGAATACACAAATGCTCACCCAGTACATAAATAATTTCCCATTTGATACAAACATGATTCCTACTTTGTGAACTGTCTGTGTTCACTGTTTCCCTGTTTCAGTCTGCATGTCCTGTGTCACATGGTCATGTATTTCATTACGTACATGTACATGATATATTGTCTACTTTATGTGTTTACTATTTCCCTGTTTCACTATGTACATGATATATTGTTTACCTTATGTGTTTACTATTTCCCTGTTTCACTATGTACATGATATATTGTTTACCTTATGTGTTTACTATTTCCCTGTTTCACTACGTACATGTACATGATATATTGTTTACTTTATGTGTTTACTATTTCCCTGTTTCACTGTGTACATGTACATGATATATTGTTTACCTTATGTGTTTACTATTTCCCTGTTTCACTACGTACATGTACATGATATATTGTTTACTTTATGTGTTTACTATTTCCCTGTTTCACTGTGTACATGTACATGATATATTGTTTACCTTATGTGTTTACTATTTCCCTGTTTCACTACGTACATGTACATGATATATTGTTTACTTTATGTGTTTACTATTTCCCTGTTTCACTGTGTACATGATATATTGTTTACCTTATGTGTTTACTATTTCCCTGTTTCACTATGTACATGATATATTGTTTACCTTATGTGTTTACTATTTCCCTGTTTCACTTTGTACATGTACATGATATATTGTTTACCTTATGTGTTTACTATTTCCCTGTTTCACTGTGTACATGTACATGATATATTGTTTACCTTATGTGTTTATTATTTCCCTGTTTCACTACGTACATGTACATGATATATTGTTTACCTTATGTGTTTACTATTTCCCTGTTTCACTATGTACATGATATATTGTTTACCTTATGTGTTTACTATTTCCCTGTTTCACTATGTACATGTACATGATATATTGTTTACCTTATGTGTTTATTTTTTCCCTGTTTCACTTTGTACATGATATATTGTTTACCTTATGTGTTTATTATTTCCCTGTTTCACTATGTACATGTACATGATATATTGTTTACCTTATGTGTTTACTATTTCCCTGTTTCACTATGTACATGTACATGATATATTGTTTACCTTATGTGTTTACTATTTCCCTGTTTCACTGTGTACATGATATATTGTTTATCTTATGTGTTTACTATTTCCCTGTTTCACTATGTACATGATATATTGTTTACCTTATGTGTTTACTATTTCCCTGTTTCACTTTGTACATGATATATTGTTTATCTTATGTGTTTACTATTTCCCTGTTTCACTATGTACATGATATATTGTTTACCTTATGTGTTTACTATTTCCCTGTTTCACTATGTACATGTACATGATATATTGTTTACCTTATGTGTTTATTATTTCCCTGTTTCACTTTGTACATGTACATGATATATTGTTTACTTTAGGTGTTTACTATTTCCCTGTTTCACTTTGTACATGATATATTGTTTACCTTATGTGTTTACTATTTCCCTGTTTCACTTTGTACATGATATATTGTTTACTTTAGGTGTTTACTATTTCCCTGTTTCACTTTGTACATGTACATGATATATTGTTTACCTTATGTGTTTACTATTTCCCTGTTTCACTTTGTACATGTACATGATATATTGTTTACCTTATGTGTTTACTATTTCCCTGTTTCACTATGTACAGGTAGAAAGAAACTCTAAGGAGAGCTAGACAACAGAAGGTCTTCAGAGAAGTAACCCCCTTTAGACAAGTGTTTCGGCCCTGAATTCCTTACACTCTCGGGGGCCGGGCCACATCCAGGTCATGACTCCTGGATGCCCTTCTGCTGTTGTCTTTTTTTTTTTTTTTCACGCCGGGGAGCGAACCTGGGCGATTCTGCGCTTCAGAACTGCGGTACGCGGTTTTACCAATGTGCTAACGGGGCACACATCATCTGTAGGGAATTTAATCCTTATGAAGTTCACTTTTGGTTCCTTCTTGCCCAGATCCAGCTTGAGCTCCTTTCTGCTGCCTCTGCCATCGCTTTAAGGGCTCTAGTCCTCTTCTTCCCAGAAATGGCGAGTTGTTTCATGAGATCATAAGCGGAGGTGCCCACAAACCCTCTTGCCCCGACCTCTATGGCGAAGATTTTGACCCGCAGCCCTGCTTTCTTCAGGGTGCTGGCAAGACCGGCGTATTTTTCGGTCTTGTAGATATGTGCTTCTTCCATTCTGCTTTCGTATGGCACAGTGAGTTCTATCAGAATCACTTGTTTCGAGGAGTCAGAGTGGAGAGCGATGTCTGGTCTCATGCCTGTCTTGCTGATGACATCTGGGTAATTTCTCCACTCTGGGAGGTCTGCTGTACACTCCCAGTCGACTGCTCCATCCAGAAGACCCTTTGGCAATGTGCTGGTTGTCATAGCACTTTCGGGCCAGACCTGCTTCCCTCCTGCTTTGTAGAACGTTGTCATAGCAATTGGTGCGTTTGGGGTCATGGTTTTTTCGCTAACCACGTCTGTGATCACTTTCAGAACTTGGTTGTGCCTCCATGTATACCTTCCTTGGGCTAGCGCTACTTTGCAAGAGCTTAGGACATGTTCCACTGTTTGTTTCTTCTGACAGAGCGGACATGCTGGGTCGTCTGATTTCCCCCATTTCACTAAGTTTGCATTCGAGGGGAGCAGGTCATATACAGATCTGAGGAGGAAGCTTATCCCTAGAGGAGCCATGTGCCACATATCGTTCCAGCTGAGACTTCTTTGGAGTGCACTGTCCCATGTTGTCCATTGCCCCTGTTGAACTTGCTGGACTGCCTTCTGCACTCTTTTGACATCTTCTTCTTCCTTCAACTCCTGTATGATCATGTCTCTTTTTTCCTTCCCTTTGGCTTTGGACCACCACTGCATTTTTGTTGCTCCCAGTCCCTGTCTGTTGGTTTGCGTGTGTCCAATTATTTCTTTGATGCTGAGGTTTCTCTTGGCATTGTTTACAGCCTCTTGGACTTTCCACTTTCTGCCAGTTCTCAGCTTTGGATGAACTGATCTCACGATATTGTCTTCCGATTCCTCCAGCATGCTCAACAGTCTTGCTTTTCCAACTTTGTATTCCTCCACTATGGATTTGAGAGGTAGCTTCAGCATTGCTTGACGACAGTAGAATGCAACATCAGTGAGACCAGGTGGGACACCGAGCCATTTTCTTGTGTATTTGTTGATTTTGGCTTCCATTGCTTCGACTGTGCTGGTGCAAATGTCATAGATTAGCAGTGGCCACAGCAGCTTTGGTATCAGCATGAACTGTAGACACCAGACTTTGTATTTGCCTGGCAGTCCGCAGTTATCTATTTTCTTCAGGCCTTCTTCTGCTGTTTGCTTGGTTTCACATCCCCTTTGTGTGTCTTTCAGGGAGTCATCATACCATCTTCCGAGACTTTTTACTGGCTCTTCTGTGACAGTGGGGATGGCATGGTTGGCTACCATGAATTTGACTGAATCTGCCACTTTTCCTTTTCGCAGTGAGAGACTTCGGGATTTCTTAGGTTTGAACCTCATTCTTGAAGAGGCCACCAGCTCATCCAGCTGCTTTAAGATTCGGTGTGTCTCTTCCTCATCCGTGGACAAGACTGTTGTGTCATCCATGAAAGCTTTCAGAGGAGCATCTGGTATCCATCTCCCAGATTCACTGGACCTGAACTCTTCATTGCAGCTTTCAAGATGACTTCCATTGCCAACACGAACAGTATGGGAGAGATTGCACAGCCCATTGCAATGCCCACCTCTAGGTCTTTCCAGTCCGTGGTGTATTCTTTGGTAGAGAACCGCATTGAGAACCCTTGGAAATACTTCCTCAGCATTGTTCGGATGTTTTCTGGGATGTGATACATTTCAAGAGCCAGCTGGATCATATCGTGTGGAACTGTACATGATATATTGTTTACCTTATGTGTTTACTATTTCCCTGTTTCACTATGTACATGATATATTGTTTACCTTATGTGTTTACTATTTCCCTGTTTCACTTTGTACATGTACATGATATATTGTTTATCTTATGTGTTTACTTTTTCCCTGTTTCACTGTGTACATGTACATGATATATTGTTTACCTTATGTGTTTACTATTTCCCTGTTTCACTGTGTACATGATATATTGTTTACCTTATGTGTTTACTTTTTCCCTGTTTCACTTTGTACATGATATATTGTTTACCTTATGTGTTTATTATTTCCCTGTTTCACTTTGTACATGTACATGATATATTGTTTACCTTATGTGTTTATTATTTCCCTGTTTCACTATGTACATGTACATGATATATTGTTTACCTTATGTGTTTATTATTTCCCTGTTTCACTATGTACATGTACATGATATATTGTTTACCTTATGTGTTTACTATTTCCCTGTTTCACTGTGTACATGATATATTGTTTACCTTATGTGTTTACTATTTCCCTGTTTCACTATGTACATGATATATTGTTTACCTTATGTGTTTACTATTTCCCTGTTTCACTATGTACATGTACATGATATATTGTTTACCTTATGTGTTTACTATTTCCCTGTTTCACTATGTACATGTACATGATATATTGTTTACCTTATGTGTTTACTATTTCCCTGTTTCACTTTGTACATGTACATGATATATTGTTTACCTTATGTGTTTATTATTTCCCTGTTTCACTATGTACATGTACATGATATATTGTTTACCTTATGTGTTTACTTTTCCCCTGTTTCACTGTGTACATGATATATTGTTTACCTTATGTGTTTATTATTTCCCTGTTTCACTATATACATGTACATGATATATTGTCTACCTTATGTGTTTACTATTTCCCTGTTTCACTTTGTACATGTACATGATATATTGTTTACTTTATGTGTTTATTATTTCCCTATTTCACTGTGTACATGTACATGATATATTGTTTACTTTATGTGTTTACTATTTCCCTGTTTCACTTTCTACATGTACATGATATATTGTTTACCTTATGTGTTTACTATTTCCCTGTTTCACTTTGTACGTGATATATTGTTTACCTTATGTGTTTACTATTTCCCTATTTCACTATGTACATGATATATTGTTTACCTTATGTGTTTACTATTTCCCTGTTTCACTATGTACAGGTAGAAAGAAACTCTAAGGAGAGCTAGACAACAGAAGGTCTTCAGAGAAGTAACCCCCTTTAGACAAGTGTTTCGGCCCTGAATTCCTTACACTCTCGGGGGGCCGGGCCACATCCAGGTCATGACTCCTGGATGCCCTTCTGCTGTTGTCTTTTTTTTTTTTTTCACGCCGGGGAGCGAACCTGGGCGATTCTGCGCTTCAGAACTGCGGTACGCGGTTTTACCAATGTGCTAACGGGGCACACATCATCTGTAGGGAATTTAATCCTTATGAAGTTCACTTTTGGTTCCTTCTTGCCCAGATCCAGCTTGAGCTCCTTTCTGCTGCCTCTGCCATCGCTTTAAGGGCTCTAGTCCTCTTCTTCCCAGAAATGGCGAGTTGTTTCATGAGATCATAAGCGGAGGTGCCCACAAACCCTCTTGCCCCGACCTCTATGGCGAAGATTTTGACCCGCAGCCCTGCTTTCTTCAGGGTGCTGGCAAGACCGGCGTATTTTTCGGTCTTGTAGATATGTGCTTCTTCCATTCTGCTTTCGTATGGCACAGTGAGTTCTATCAGAATCACTTGTTTCGAGGAGTCAGAGTGGAGAGCGATGTCTGGTCTCATGCCTGTCTTGCTGATGACATCTGGGTAATTTCTCCACTCTGGGAGGTCTGCTGTACACTCCCAGTCGACTGCTCCATCCAGAAGACCCTTTGGCAATGTGCTGGTTGTCATAGCACTTTCGGGCCAGACCTGCTTCCCTCCTGCTTTGTAGAACGTTGTCATAGCAATTGGTGCGTTTGGGGTCATGGTTTTTTCGCTAACCACGTCTGTGATCACTTTCAGAACTTGGTTGTGCCTCCATGTATACCTTCCTTGGGCTAGCGCTACTTTGCAAGAGCTTAGGACATGTTCCACTGTTTGTTTCTTCTGACAGAGCGGACATGCTGGGTCGTCTGATTTCCCCCATTTCACTAAGTTTGCATTCGAGGGGAGCAGGTCATATACAGATCTGAGGAGGAAGCTTATCCCTAGAGGAGCCATGTGCCACATATCGTTCCAGCTGAGACTTCTTTGGAGTGCACTGTCCCATGTTGTCCATTGCCCCTGTTGAACTTGCTGGACTGCCTTCTGCACTCTTTTGACATCTTCTTCTTCCTTCAACTCCTGTATGATCATGTCTCTTTTTTCCTTCCCTTTGGCTTTGGACCACCACTGCATTTTTGTTGCTCCCAGTCCCTGTCTGTTGGTTTGCGTGTGTCCAATTATTTCTTTGATGCTGAGGTTTCTCTTGGCATTGTTTACAGCCTCTTGGACTTTCCACTTTCTGCCAGTTCTCAGCTTTGGATGAACTGATCTCACGATATTGTCTTCCGATTCCTCCAGCATGCTCAACAGTCTTGCTTTTCCAACTTTGTATTCCTCCACTATGGATTTGAGAGGTAGCTTCAGCATTGCTTGACGACAGTAGAATGCAACATCAGTGAGACCAGGTGGGACACCGAGCCATTTTCTTGTGTATTTGTTGATTTTGGCTTCCATTGCTTCGACTGTGCTGGTGCAAATGTCATAGATTAGCAGTGGCCACAGCAGCTTTGGTATCAGCATGAACTGTAGACACCAGACTTTGTATTTGCCTGGCAGTCCGCAGTTATCTATTTTCTTCAGGCCTTCTTCTGCTGTTTGCTTGGTTTCACATCCCCTTTGTGTGTCTTTCAGGGAGTCATCATACCATCTTCCGAGACTTTTTACTGGCTCTTCTGTGACAGTGGGGATGGCATGGTTGGCTACCATGAATTTGACTGAATCTGCCACTTTTCCTTTTCGCAGTGAGAGACTTCGGGATTTCTTAGGTTTGAACCTCATTCTTGAAGAGGCCACCAGCTCATCCAGCTGCTTTAAGATTCGGTGTGTCTCTTCCTCATCCGTGGACAAGACTGTTGTGTCATCCATGAAAGCTTTCAGAGGAGGCATCTGGTATCCATCTCCCAGATTCACTGGACCTGAACTCTTCATTGCAGATTTCAAGATGACTTCCATTGCCAACACGAACAGTATGGGAGAATTGCACAGCCCATTGCAATGCCCACCTCTAGGTCTTTCCAGTCCGTGGTGTATTCTTTGGTAGAGAACCGCATTGAGAACCCTTGGAAATACTTCCTCAGCATTGTTCGGATGTTTTCTGGGATGTGATACATTTCAAGAGCCAGCTGGATCATATCGTGTGGAACTGTACATGATATATTGTTTACCTTATGTGTTTACTATTTCCCTATTTCACTATGTACATGTACATGATATATTGTTTACCTTATGTGTTTACTTTTCCCCTGTTTCACTGTGTACATGATATATTGTTTATCTTATGTGTTTATTATTTCCCTGTTTCACTTTGTACATGATATATTGTTTACCTTATGTGTTTACTATTTCCCTATTTCAGTCTGTATGTCCTGTGTCACACGGTAATATATCTCACTACATGACTTCTCCATTGTTAACCTTCTATGTTCCCTATTTCCCTATTTCAGTCTGTATGTCATGTGTCACACGGTAATATATCTCACTACATGACTTCTACATTGTTAACCTTCTATGTTCATTATTTCCCTGTTTCAGTCTGTATGTCCTGTGTCACACGGTAATATATCTCACTACATGACTTCTACATTGTTAACCTTCTATGTTCCCTATTTCCCTATTTCAGTCTGTATGTCCTGTGTCACACGGTAATATATCTCACTACATGACTTCTCCATTGTTAACCTTCTATGTTCCCTATTTCCCTATTTCAGTCTCTATGTCCTGTGTCACACGGTAATATATCTCACTACATGACTTATACATTGTTAACCTTCTATGTTCACTATTTCCCTATTTCAGTCTCTATGTCATGTGTCACATGGTAATATATCTCACTACATGACTTCTACATTGTTAACCTTCTGTGTTCACTATTTCCCTGTTTCAGTCTGTATGTCATGTGTCACACGGTAATATATCTCACTACATGACTTCTACATTGTCAACCTTCTGTGTTCACTATTTCCCTATTTCAGTCTCTATGTCATGTGTCACACGGTAATATATCTCACTACATGACTTCTACATTGTCAACCTTCTGTGTTCACTATTTCCCTATTTCAGTCTCTATGTCATGTGTCACACGGTAATATATCTCACTACATGACTTCTACATTGTTAACCTTCTGTGTTCACTATTTCCCTATTTCAGTCTGTATGTCATGTGTCACACGGTAATATATCTCACTACATGACTTCTACATTGTTAACCTTCTGTGTTCACTATTTCCCTATTTCAGTCTCTATGTCATGTGTCACACGGTAATATATCTCACTACATGACTTCTACATTGTTAACCTTCTGTGTTCACTATTTCCCTATTTCAGTCTCTATGTCATGTGTCACACGGTAATATATCTCACTACATGACTTCTACATTGTTAACCTTCTGTGTTCACTATTTCCCTATTTCAGTCTGTATGTCTTGTGTCACACGGTAATATATCTCACTACATGACTTCTCCATTGTTAACCTTCTATGTTCACTATTTCCCTATTTCAGTCTCTATGTCTTGTGCTACACGGTAAAATATCTCACTACATGATTTCTGCAATTTCAGCCTTCTGTGTTCACTATTTCCCAAATGCCTCCCCAATGAATTCAGTGACCTCCTCAACGAGAAAATATGACAAATAAGGAGACATTTCAGCTTCAGATTTAATCCAACAATGCTTTACCTTTTGTTGTTATCCCACTTAGATCGTATCAATCAGTCACTTTAGATCACGTTAAGAAACGTATCCTTGCAATGCCCTAAAAAATCCTGCACTCTTGACCCTAGCCCTGCCTCTCTTCTTTATAACTGTTTGAACAAATTCCTCCAATCGTAACTACAATATTGAATGTTGAGGTAAACACAGGTGTCGTGCCACGGAGCGTTGAACATGCCGCAGTAAAACTCCCGTTTAAAAATTCAATTTCAGCCCCAACAATCTTAAAAAGAAACGTATCGTCTGCGGCCAGTCTGCTATTATTGTCCATAGCCCTTATGCGTATTGTCTTCTCACAGCTGATGAGTCACACAGAAGCCAGTAATCTGCTTAAACCTTTTTGGTCAGCCTCCCATAAAGCTTACAATACAGAAAATACTTTGCTAAAAGTTGGTAATGATCTTCTGCAGCCTTCTGATAATAATGTGTCCATTCTGTCACTGCTAGATCTTTCAGCTGCATTTGATACTATTAGCAATAACATCATGATCTCAAGATCGTCATCCACATCTGGTTGCGTTGAAATTAATCTAGAATAGTTCGTATTCTATTTTTCTTGTTGAGCTCAGTCTGTTGTCAACAGTGACATTAGGTCAGCTCCATCTTTGCTGAAGCATACTGCCCCACACGGTTATATTCTGGAGCACTCTACCATTTCTTTGCTGATGATTCATAACTGTACCATTGAGTTTTTTTCTGAAAGACACCTCAAGCACAGCTAGACAAATTACACAAGATCAGAAACATAGCTGCCAAGATGAAAGGTAACACACTAAAAACGTATGAAGAAAAAACTAAGAACTAATGTACATTGATACAAACTGAAATCTAAAGAAAGTACGGAAATAAAGCAAAGAAAGCACACCAAAAAAAAGAAATTAAAGAAAGAGGGTGCTTATCTCAGGATGTATTATAGCCTCCAGCAAATCTGCAAAGAATCTTGGTGCCCTGTCCAGGAAAGCTCAGGTTAACTACCTGGGCAAAATCCTGTATCTGCAATTACGCAGAACAAGCAAACTCCACCCATTTCTTTCAGCTGATTCCGCAAATCCTCCCCACGTCTGGGGGGGTGGTGGTGGTGGTGGTGGTATACCTCCTCTAAGTCCCTCGAGTTTAGCCTGAGTCCGTGAGGTGCTCAGTTACCACGTATCGCCACGAAGAGGCGCAACATAGGGATTGCTGATGGAGAGGCTTGTGGGGTGTTTTGGGTGAAATTTAGGCTAAGGGAGTAAACCCTGAAAAAAACCACAATTGCCTTGTGGTTATCTTGGGAGAGACTAAGGCTAAGGGAGTAAACCCTGACAGAAAAGCATCCCTTCTGCCTTGTGGGTAGCCATATGAACGACAAATATTAGCAGAGAGTCTGTACAATAACGATTGAAGGCAACAGGAAACAACCATCGTATACTCCAAAGATCAATTAACATCAGGAAGAGAGTTCTTGAGTGTTCTTGAGACAATTGGTAGGTGATTTCTAACAAGAATGTTGAGAGTTCCACGGACAGCAAGCAAAACAAACGAGACAGTCTTGTAGGTGACAGACACAAGAAGATCATTAATAAAGAAGATGAGGAAAAGGCAAGCAATATTTATAAGGCATCTTTTTGAGGAAAGACAAATTAGATCACCTGGCCACAACAGAAAAGCTGGCGGGAAAGAGAACACCGGGTAGACCCAGGGAGAAAATATTAGACAGACTTGGATAGGCGCTGAGGACATAGTGGATGGAAGACGTACTTGCAGCAACAAAGGATAGATTTGTATGATCGCGAGTGCCTCGTGGCAGGGCACATGATGAAGATGATGATGATGATAAAACATAAAGCTGTGCATATCTCTCATTCTATCCAGGCCAGTCTACTGTAATTCTTTCTTAGCTGGACTTTCTGATGATAAGCCATTGAACTTCATCAAACCCGAAACAGCGCAGCTTGACTTGTCCTATAAGCGAACAAATGGAGTGAAGCAAACACTTTCTTCTGAAAACTACATTGGCTACCATTCAAAACAAGAACTGAATATAAAATTACTTCACTCTGCTTCAGTGTGTGAGTTTGAAGACAATACTAACACATACACCTGAAATCCTTCTGCCACACAAACCACCCAAAACTCTCAGCTCTCAATTAGTTTCTCTTTCAACTGCACTTTGTTTCTCTCTAACAAATTTTGGAAAGAAAAGTTTCTTGAATGTGTGTGTGTGTGTGTGTGTGTGTGTGTGTGTGTGTGTGTGTGTGTGTGTGTGTGTGTGTGTGTGAGTGTGTACGTGTGTGCATGTGTGCGTATGCATGCACATGATGTGTGTGAGCGTACACATATGTATGAGTGCTTATATGGTGCTGGCATGTGTGAATTTTCATGAGTGTGATTATAACTGATAAATTGGAAAACATTTATTGTTCACTTTAAGGAACCATGCTACACTGATTAATAGTGTATACATGTATCCTGTATGTTTGTACTGTATTATAATGCATTGACATAGTGATGCTTATGTTACATTGGTGTATTGGTGTATACATGTATCCTGTATGTTTGTACTGTATTATAATGTATTGACATAGTAATGTTCATGTTCCATTGATGTATTAGTGTATACATGTATCCTGTATGTTTGTACTGTATTATAATGTATTGACATAGTAATGTTTATGTTGCATTGATGTATTAGTGTATACATGTATCCTGTACGTTTGTACTGTATTATAATGTATTGACATGGTAATGTTTATGTTGCATTGATGTATTAGTGTACATGTATACATGTATCCTGTATGTTTGTACTGTATTATAATGTATTGACATTGTAATGTTATGTTGTATTGATGTATTGGTGTATACATGTATCCTGTATGTTTGTACTGTATTATAATGCCTTGACATGGTAATGTTTATGTTGCATTGATGTATTGGTGTATACATGTATCCTGTACGTTTGTAATGTATTATAATGTATTGGCATGGTGATGTTTATGTTGCACTGATGTATTAGTGTACATGTATACATGTATCCTGTAAGTTTGTAATGTATTATAATGTATTGGCATGGTAATGTTTATGTTGCACTGATGTATTAGTGTACATGTATACATGTATCCTGTATGTTTGTAATGTATTATAATGTATTGGCATGGTAATGTTTATGTTGCACTGATGTATTAGTGTATACATAAATTGGATATGTTTGTACTGCATTATAATGTATTGACATGGTAATGTTTATGTTGCACTGATGTATTAGTGTACACATAAATTGGATATGTTTGTACTGCATTATAATGTATTGACATGGTAATGTTTATGTTGCACTGATGTATTAGTATATAGTGTATACATAAATTGGATATGTTTGTACTGCATTATAATGTATTGGCATGGTAATGTTTATGTTGCATTGGTGTATTAGTGTATACACGTGTCCTATATGTTTGTACAGCAATATGATGTATTGACATGGTAATATTTATGCAAATTGATGTATTAGTGTATGTATGTGTCTGCTATATTTGTACTGCATTATAATGTATTTGATATGGTAATGTTTATGTTGATGTGTTGCTGGTTACATGTATCCAATATGTTTGTGCTGCATGATAATGTATTGACATGGTGTGTGTATGCTATATTGATGTATTATTGTATACACGTGTCTGACGTATTTGTACTGCATTATAATGTATTGACATGGTGATGTGTATGCTGTATTGATGTATTATTGTGTACACGTGTCTGACGTATTTGTACTGCATTATAATGTATTGACATGGTGATGTGTATGCTGTATTGATGTATTATTGTGTACACGTGTCTGGTGTATTTGTACTGCATTATAATGTATTGACATGGTGATATTTATGCTGTATTGATGTATTATTGTGTACACGTGTCTGATGTATTTGTACCTCATATTAATGTATTGACATGGTGATATTTATGCTGTATTGATGTACTGGCATGTATCTGACTGTTGTACCGCATTAATGTAGTAATCTTTAAATGTGTATGCTGTTTATAAAGTGCAACGGGCATTCTATGAAATTATGTTTGCGCTATCTAAAAATAATACTAATGATAAAATGGAAGAAGAAGAAGAAGTAGAAGAAGAAGGAGGAGGAGAAGAAGAAGAAGAAGAAGAAGGTGGTGGAGGAGGAGAAGAAGAAGAAGAAGAAGAAGGAGAAGGAGAAGGAGAAGGAGAAGGAGAAGGAGAAGGAGAAGGAGAAGGAGAAGAAGAAGAAGAAGAAGAAGAAGAAGAAGAAGAATAGTAATGGTATAATACTACCAAACATGACGTACGACATTAACATGTATATCCGACAGCCATAATGGCACACGCTACAACAATCGCAATACAAACACAACGACAGAATAAAGAAATGCCCAAAATATAATGTGGGTACTTCACACAGACACGAACGAAGGACAACATAGAACCTTGGCTGGAATGCTCCTTGAACCTTCACCAGGTGTGGATAACCAGAAGTCCACAACAAAGACACACAGTACCAAGCAGATGGATAGTACTTACAGAAAAAGACCTTCACCTTCTATCCGGTGTGGATGACCACAGGTCTACATCAAACACACAGGACCAGGCAGATGGACAGGATGGCACAGCACGACCTTCACCCTCTACCTAGTGTGGATGACCACAGGTCTACATCAAACACACAGGACCAGGCAGATGGACAGGATGGCACAGCACGACCTTCATCCTCTACCTAGTGTGGATGACCAAGATCTACATCACACACACAAGAACTTGGCAGATGGACAGGACGGCATGTGCTGTGTGCCGTCATCAATCTCCTGAATTGCAAACTTTTCTGTGTTGTGTGTCTTGAAAATTGTTTGAAATTGCGAGCTCTTAATCAACAGTACTTACAGAAAAAGAGTAAGAGATCACAGATACCATTGAGCTTACGTAAACCACGCCCCTTTTCTCCACTAATCAAATCACAGCATCTTGTAGCCACAAGGTCTCTTTCTGACAAAACTGGCGTGATGCAGTCTTGCTCAGTTTGTCCACAGTACCTGCTCACATAAAAAAACCAAGAGAATTTCTCAGGATCACTGGATGGAGGTGCACATAAGGTAGATGGAAGAACAGATGTGTTTTTGACCTCAAGGAATGGGCCGCCTTAGTATGCCTCACATGTCTAAAGCAATGAAGGATTATACATATACCTACTGTCAGATCCATGAAGGATACCGTCTACTGCTAGATCACGAAGAGTCCTGTCTACTGCTGTCAGATCCATGAAGGATACCGTCTACTGCTAGATCACAAATAGTCCTGTCTAGAGCTTGATCTATTAGTCTACCCCTCATCCACTAATTACCACACTTGTTCTAGGACGTCATGATGATAAGTGAAAGAGAGGTTCTTGGTGTTTGGAACAGGACAGAACCTGGCTCTGGTATTGAACTAGAGAGCAAGGAGGGGCTGTTGTTAATGCCCATGCCTCCACTAGAAAATGGGAAGAAAACAGTTATCTGACTACATTTTTATTTTGGGCATACCAAAAACTTTAGAAAAGCATTGGAAATCTTGGAAAATTCAGCATTATGGTACCATGTGGTTGGACTTGAACTTCCAACATACTTCAGATGAATTTTTTTATAACATCACTGCCACGCACACAACAGACAAAGCAAAATACACAATCAGCACTGGCCCTGATGAAGGTCTCACATACAGGTTGACATGTAGATACACAACAGACAGAGCCAAACACACATCCAGTACTGGTCCTGGTGGAGTCCTCACATACAGGTTGACAGGTAGACACAGAACAGTTTCAGTTTTAGTTTCAGTTTCTCAAGATGACATGTCCACGATCGGAAAGAATTCCACATGCACTAACGTCATATATATATATGTGTGTGTATATGTATATGTAATATCATGGCTGCGACGCGTGTTATGCGTTATTTATTTATTTTTATTGGCAAATCATAGCTGAACTGGATTATCTGTTGAACCAATGCAAAGCAAGAGGTTTTCATGTGTCGTCACTCTATACAAACGTACCAGTATTGGAGGCGATCCACAGATGTACAGATTTATTGTACAATGGCAAAACTAAAGCACCACGTATTGATCGGGATACAATCATAGAACTAACGAAAATCGCTTCGTGTGATGTCGTCCTATCCACACATGACGGTTTTTACAAACAAATTGACGGTCTTGCGATGGGAAGCCCGCCAGCGCCTCACTTGGCCAATGGCCGGATGAGCCATTTCGACGAAGAAATCAAAGGTGAAGCAAAATTGTATACTAGATATATGGACGACATTTTGTGTAAATCAAAGCGTGGAGAAATAGATTCCAAACTGGCATACATCAATAAAATACACCCATGTCTTAAATTCACATGTGAGTGTAAAGAAAATGGGAGGATTTTGTTTCTTGATATTTTGATAACAAATGAAGATAGTGCCTTGTCATCAACTTGGTATAATAAGCCAACAGATACAGGATTGGTCATGAACTTTCATGCATTGACGCCAAAACGGTACAAGAGATTGGTGGTGTCTGGATTTGTGCATAGAGTCTAAAGAACTTGCAGCACTTGGATGAATTTTCATCATTCACTGCAACGAGCAAAGTGGATTCTGGAGCGAAACCAGTACCCACCAATTTTTCATGACCCAATCATTGAAAAAGCCTTATCAGAACTAATGTGTCCCAAGGATAAGGAGAGTGTGCAAAAGGATAAAACGGTGAAAGATACGATACCTATGAGGCTGCAGTATAGAGGAAATGTAACGGAGGATTATGCTCGTTCACTTCATCGACTAGATGCCCCATTTAAGATTGTGATGACGATAAGAAAATTGAAAAGTGTCCTTCCGTCGCTAAAGCCACCTGTGGAGGAGTGCTTGAGAAGCGAAGTTGTCTATAAAATCAAAAACAGTGGGCTGATAAAAACACATGGACCAATGTGGAGTGAAGACGATAGACGTAAATGATGTCACGGTATTAGACGCAACAACCAATGAAAAACATTTTTGATGACGCTTGAAGCATTGCATATAAGAGAATTGGGACCTCCGAACACCAGAGATGAGTATCGAAGCCGACAGCTGACAATTAAGCTGTAATCATTTTGTACGATCGCTTCACATTCTAATGTTGTTTGTTTTTAATGCTGATTTCTGTTACTTGGTTTGATAACATTTGTGTTATTTTCTCCTTTTCCAGAACTCTGACGATAAGCGAAAAGCTCGAAAAATTTTAGAAGAATTTCAGAAGAATTTCAAACATGGTTTGCCAATAAAAATCCCGTATGCATATGCATATATATATATATATATATATATATATATATATATATATATATATATATATATATATAGTAAATAAATAAATAATTAAAGGTCTGAATTACAACACAACTAGCCATTCTATGTAAACTCATCTCACATGAAAGAACCCGCCCCCCCCCGCCCCAGTCAATGCCCAAATGCTCAGCCGTCTATCAAGTAGGCGAAGCCAATATTTCCTAATTCGTAGATAGGTAAGTAAGCAAGTAAGTAAGTAAGTAAGTATGTAAGTAAGCAAGCAAGCAAGTAATCAAACAAGCAAGTAAACAAGCAAGCGAGTAAGTGAGTGAGTGAGTAAGTGTATAAGAAGTAAGTAAGTAGGTGAATAAATAAATACAATATAAAGGAGTATGTAGATAAATAAACAGGTAAGAGATGAAAATAACAAATAATAAATACATGCATATATCCACATGCCGCACACAGACACATACACATACATTCATACATACATACCCATATCGACATAGCATGATGGCCTACAATAACAGCTACAACAACACCAGCAAAGAGGAGACACCTATATACGTGCTCGTATACATATCATGACAAACCTACAGACATATCTGGATAACAATCAACAAACAACCCAAAAACACACACACAGACGGTTTGGCAAACTTGCTTGTTCTTCAGTTGTCTGTTTCTTTTCTTCACTTTACCTTTATCTCTGTTCCAGGAAAAGCCCAAATACTTTCCATTCCACGCTGTGAGAGTCTGTGCAGTGTTACTTTTGAGATAATACCAGTGTTGGTCTGATTAATGATAACTCTTGTTTTTCCTTTCAAAGTGGAATTCTGGCCACTTCCTCTATCTATTCCTTTTGGGGTAAGACGTTCTATGGTATGATGACTCACATTTTGTTCAGGAAGATATGATTTGAAGCGTCTAACGGATAATTTTTGTTGTAGTGGCATTGCCTGCAAGTTTATCGGTCCGTCGTTCATTTCCCTTAACACCAATGTGTCCAGGGCAGTAGATCCACGTGAGACTTGTTAAGTTGGTACTCTTCATTGCTTGGTGCCATTTCTGGATCCCAGCTCCATTTTGCGCTTTTTGAAGTAGATTCATCGAGTCAGTCAGGATAAAGGCTTGGCTTTCTTTCATGTCGTCATCCAGTGAGGTTAACCATTGTAGTGCACGTGTGACTGCCTCAGTGTCCATCGTCGGACTGGAGATTGTGATATCATATGTAGCGTCTGTTTCATGTTTGGTGTTTCCATTCTGTTTGACAGTGAAGCCCCATCTAGATTTGTTATTGATGACTGAGCCATCCATGTATATAATCTTATCTTTGGGGTTGCAGCTTAGTTACTCCATGAGTAGCTGAATTTCTGCATTATTTTTCCCTTCTGGCCATTCGTGACAGTGTCTCTCTAGATTTTGGGTATGATAGTTTTGTACAGATTGTTGAAACGGTTTGGATGTTTTTCCCATTCCTTTGTTCCTTTGAGTTCTGTCAATTGACACACATGCTGAATGGAGTCTTCTGCCTGTCCCATCCATGATTTTCCATGTTGGAGTTTGTTGCCTTTTGCTGTTCCGATTCTCTGGTGGAATGGGTTTTCTGGGTTCTCCAATGATCTGAAATATGCCTTTACTTGTTCTATATTGTGTCTCGACTGTATTGAAGGAAGGTCGAGCAGGTATCGCATAGTCTCCGTGGGTGTGTCTTTTGTAGTTCCGAATATCACTCTCATTGCTTCGTTTTGTATTCTTTCTAGTTTTAGCAGGTTTGTCTGTGACAACGTAGTGAGGCCCAGTCCATAATTGATGACTCAGTATTACAGCTTGTTATACTTGAAAGAGATGGCGTTGTTCAATGCCTTTAGCTGCCATTGCTTTCAGGATTGAAAGGCCTTTTTTCCATTTGAGTGTAGTAGTTTCCGCATGTTTTCTGAAGGTTTAACATTGTATCAAAACTGATGCCAAGGTAGCGTAAGTTGTTTGTTCGCTCGAAATTGGTTCTTCTGAACGTAACTGATGGACATTGTTCGATCGCTGCTTTGTTGTTAAGGGTGCAGAACAGTACCTGTGCTTTGGTGGGGTTGATTGCTGATCAGGTTTCCTGGCACCAATGGTCTACATTGTTTAACTCTTCTTGGACTGCTTTGTTTCTTTCTGGTGCATTCTTACCTGTCTCGAAGATGAGTCCGTCATCAGCAAAAGTGAGAAAGTGAGAATACGGGCTAGTCCGTGGTTATTTAGGTCCACAAGCCCTTTTGTATATATGCTGTAGAGAACAGGGGAAGGTAATCCTTGAGGGAGTCCCATGGAGAGTTTTTGTGGTGCTGAACACCAGTTTCCAAGTCGTATGACTACTGTTCGTTCTTGGGGTGTAGCAGCAATCCATCTTGTGACTGTCATGCTGACACCATATCGCTGAAGTAGTTCCATGAGTAATGTGAATTGTACTTTATTGTACGCATCCTCTAGGTCAATGGCTACAGCTAGGGTTTCTTCTTTGTTCTGAAAACCTTCGTAGACTTTGTGAGCAAAGGCAGCTGAGTTTTCCCTTCGACGTGTTCCTGTTCTAAAGCCTCTTTGATTAGGTGTGAATATTTTCCTGTCTTCTAGGTCTCTAGCTAATTTCTTTGCTGTTATGTTTTCCATCAGTTTCCCAATTACGTTTAACAAAGGCAGGATGCGATATCCATTTAGTCTGCGACGATCTTTACCCGGTTTGGGTAGGACTTTTAGGAAGCCGTGTGTCCAGCCCTCAGGAACCGGACCTTTCTCAAAACTGTCTTGATAGAGGTGTACAATTCACTTTTGTCGTGTTCAGACAGCGTTTTGATGTCACAGTATCGAATCTTGTCTGGACCAGGGGCTGTGTCTTTTCTGCACCGTGCAAGTGCTTCATGCGTTTCTTGTTCAGTTATTTCATCATCTAGTCCAGTCTGTGCCTGTTTCTTGTTTAGGTCCACAATGAATTTTCTTTTCTCTTCAATATTTTTCTGATCACTCTGTTGTATGAAACGCTTTAGCAAGGCCTGTCCTTTCTCTTCGTTTGTTCTTAATATCTCTGTTTCTGGTCCACTCTCCTGGAACAAACTTCCTCTCTCAGTCCGTCAGCAACCTACTTTTGTCTCCTTCAAGTCCGCTCTCAAAACTCATCTTTTCTCCTCTGCATAAAATCCTAACCTCACTCAACCCCCCCCCCCCCCCCCCCCCTCTGCAGCCTGTCTCCGCTCGGAGGGGAATCACATTGTTGTAATATATAATTGTATATGATATGCTCTCTATAATTTTCCATTGCTTTTATTCTTGCTTTTATTGCTTTTATTCTTTCTCCCCATTTATAGCCATGCGTGTGTGTGTGTGTGTGTGTGTGTGTGTGTGTGTGTGTGTGTGTGTGTATGTGTGTGTGTGTGTGTGTGTGTGTGTGTGTGTGTGTATGTGTGTGTGTGTGTGCGTGCGTGCGTGCGTGCGTGCGTGCGTGCGTGCGTGTGTGTCTGTTTCAGCGCTTAGATTTGATTTTATCAAGATTTTGCGCTATACAAATATTGTAATTAATTATTATTATTATTATGGTTCCATCTGAATTGGTAATGTCTGGTATCGTGGTGTTTGTGGTTTTCCCTTCCATTTGTTGATAGAACTGCCAGAATTGTGACTGTGTTATATCAGCACCGAGTCTTTCACAGAATTGTGTCCATGTATTGTCTTTTGCTTCCTGGGCTGTGGTTTTGAACCGTTCAGCTTTTTTCATCCATGTTTCTTTTATACTTGTCCATTTTTCTAATGCTCTCAATGTCTGAGTGATGTCTTTATCTGTGTTTTTGCCAGGTTTTTACAGCAGCTCGTTTTTCTTTCCAGGCAGTCTCTGTGTCATTGTTCTACCAGGGAAGTTGTTTTCTAGATGTTTGGTTGTTTTCTGTTGTCCATTTTGCTTTCGTAGTTCCCAGTTAGAAACAATATCGGATTGTATATTGTCATATTGAAAATGGGTTTCTTGGTTGACATACAGAGTTTCTAGGTGACATATGTTTCCTTATACTGAAAACCACTCGAAGGTGGTCGCTGCCATGTGTGTTCAGTGTCTCTGCACACATTAGTGGTGTTAGTTTAGGAGAGATGAGTGCTGTCAATGGTGCTGTCTGTGTCTCCTGGTCTTGCGTCCATATGGGTTGGAGATGTGAGTGGGCTGAGCTGGATATCGCACAGCATCTCTTCCAGAGCATGTTCCTGGGAGTTAGTTCCGTTCTGATCCCACATTTAAGATCTTGCATTGAGATCGCCACATACAACCGTAAGGTCTCCTAGTTCATCTTCAATTTCTTCTAGGAAGTTCCACGTTGTTTTTGAGGTACAGGATCCTGGGTGTACACAAGCATTGATGAGTACGATATTCTTCTGTTCTTCGTTTGGAGTTTGAAGGCGTAGATATAGCAGTTCCCATGAATTTGTACACCATCGTTCAAGATCTATTTTGGACACTTTGTCTTGTAGGTTCTTTTTGATGACTATAGCCAGTCCTCTGCCATCATGTTTCTCAATGACATCAAAGTCTTCAAAGTCTATTG
This sequence comes from Monoplex corrugatus, assembly GCA_030674185.1. Taxonomy (NCBI): domain Eukaryota; kingdom Metazoa; phylum Mollusca; class Gastropoda; order Littorinimorpha; family Ranellidae; genus Monoplex; species Monoplex corrugatus. The sequence continues at coordinate 41,147,287 of JAPXFY010000034.1, forward strand.
GTTTTATTGGTGTGTTCTAGTTTCTTGTAGACACAGTATATCAAAGTCGGATGCTAATTTCTCAATGGTTGATACACAACAGACAACAGACAGAGCCAATCACACAGCCAGCACTGGTCCTGATGAAGGACTCACATACAGGTTGACATGTAGATACACAACAGACAGAGCCAAACACACAGCTAACATTGGTCCTGATGAAGGCTTCACATACAGGTTGACATGTAGATACACAACAGACAGAGCCAAACACTTAACTAGCACTGGTCCTGGTGAAGGCATCACATACAGGTTGACATATAGATACACAACATACAGAGTCAAACACAAAACAAGCACTGGTCCTGATGAAGGACTCACATACAGGTTGACATGTTGATACATAACAGACAGAGCCAAACACACAACCAGCACTGGTCCTGATGAAGGCCTCACATACAGGTTGACAGGTAGATACACAATAGACAGAGCCAAACACAAAACAAGCACTGGTCCTGATGAAGGCCTCACATACAGGTTGACAGGTAGATACACAATAGACAGAGCCAAACACACAACCAGCACTGGTCCTGATGAAGGCCTCACATACAGGTTGACAGGTAGATACACAATAGACAGAGCCAAACACACAGCCATCACTGGTCTTGATGAAGGCCTCACATACAGATTGACAGGTAGATACACAATAGACAGAGCCAAACACACAACCAGCACAGGTCCTGATGAAGGCTTCACATACAGGTTGACAGGTAGATACACAACAGACAGAGCCAAACACACAGCTAACATTGGTCCTGATGAAGGACTCACATACAGATTGACATGTAGATACACAACAGACAGAGCCAAACGCACAGCTAACATTGGTCCTGATGAAGGACTCACATACAGGTTGACATGTAGGTACACAACAGACAGAGCCAAACGCACAGCCATCACTGGTCCTGGTGAAGGCATCACATACAGGTTGACATGTAGATACACAACAGACAGAGCCAAACACACAGCCATCACTGGTCCTGGTGAAGGCATCACATACAGGTTGACATGTAGATACACAACAGACAGAGCCTAACACATAACCATCACTGGTCCTGATGAAGGACTCACATACAAGTTGACATGTAGATACACAACAGACAGAGCCAAACACACAGCCATCACTGGTCCTGGTGAAGGCATCACATACTGTTGCATGACCACCATCTTTACCCCGCCAGCAAGATCCTCTCAATGCTATGTAGCTTTACCTAGCGAATACCTAATCCAAAACAAGTGCGACCACCCGTGATCAAGCAAGCAGGAACCAGAAAAACACGAAAATAGAATCAGAACGCGTATTTATTACAACCAGACAAGACAGGCGCAAACGTTTGGCAACTGGCCTTTGTCAAGCCTAAATGTAAGATTACAAACGAGCAAACAACATATACACACATTAGGAGAAAAAGACTAAAATTTCCCTGCTGCTTCAGTTGTGGGAAACTTTGCGCCTGCCTTGTCTGGTTGTGTTAAATACGCGTTCTGATTCTGTTTTCGTGTTTTTCTTGGTTCCTGTTAGCGGATACCTAACCTCACTTGCCGCTAGGTAGAACAAAGAAAAACGTCTACCTAGTGTTTATCGTGAAAACCTCACCTACCTAGCGTGTAAGACACGGCCCTCCAGTTGGTGTTGTCCAGTCATTCAGGGAATCAGATCTGGTGACTGCAGGGAAAGCCCTGGTGACAGTTCAGAAAGACGGCAAAATTGGCGTCCCTTTGGGGACGTGTCAGACCTGGGTGAAAATCGAAATGAACAGTGTCTAGAGCATCATGCCTGGCCATTTTGATCTATACACACCCGCTGTGGTTGTGGTAAAACAACGTTGGGAGTTTCCGACTGCTAAGTGTCAAGACTGTGTAGTATGGGGATAAGAGCTGGTAGCTGTCTGAGCTGACGGCTGGCGAGTTGCCCAACAGAGAGAGATGAAGATCTAGAGTAAGGAGAGAGAGGTCTGTGCCATTCTCTCTTGGTTTGTTAGCTGGGCTTGTTGTGTAGTGTGTGGCTATATCCTAGGGTTTGTCGTCTCTCGACGTTGTCAACCTGTTTGTAAACGAGATATCTGATGACTGGGTCTGAATGGGTCATGCAGTGAGTTTTGGTGTGTTGTAGTGTATGTGTGGTAGTTGGTAAGGGTTAGATCTTGGGAGGTTTTGATTCTTGTTTGTTTGTTCAAATCGTAGGATGGGGTGTGTGTGAGAGAGAGAGAGAGAGGGGGGGGGGAGAGGAGAGACAGTTAGACAGAGAGACAGAGAGACAGAGAAACACAGAGAGAGGCAGAGAGAGGCAGAGGCAGAGAGAGGCATTTTATTCTGGTAGTTCATGGAATGTGGGTGAAATAGCTGTAAACCTGTGTCCATTGTGGTACGATTATACTAAGCGACAGTTCAATCCTCGACTTAGACAATGTTTGTTTATTTTTCTATTGGAAGACTCTAAAAGAACGGGAGGACTCAGCCTTACCACCAAGCTGAAGATCTACTCACCATTTTCCTCTATGCCAGTGGAACCTGAACAGTCTACAGCAGGCATGCCAAACAGCTCATTCATTTCCACCTGGCCTGTCCTTGCAGACTCCTCCACATCATGTGGCAAGATAAGATCCTGAAAACAGAAGTCCTGGAATGAGCAGGCACCCTCAGCATACACACCCTCCTGCAGAAAGCCCAAGTAAAAATAGGTTGGACTCGTGGTAAGAATGTCTGAAAATCAACCAACAAAAATTATAAAAAATGTATGGAGAATTGAGCCAGGGGAAGCGCTCAATTGGTGGCCAAACGAAATGCTCTAAAGATTGCCTCAAAGTATCCATCAGCGACCTGGGTAAGCATCAACCCCAATACCTGGGAGACGCTTGCACTAGATCGACTGACGGGGTGAGGCAAGCTGACCATCCGAGCTAGAGCAGCAGAGAGGCTCAAAGAAAACGATGAGCACGCATGACACGAGCAACCTTCAATTATAATAATAATAATTAATAAGTACAATATTTATATAGCGCAAAATCTTGATAAAATCAAATCTAAGCGCTGAAACAGACACATACGCACGCAGGCACACACACGCACGCACACACACACACACACACACACACACACATACACACATACACACACACACACACACACACACACACGCACGCACACGCATGGTTATAAATGGGGAGAAAGAATAAAAGCAATGGAAAATTATAGAGAGCATATTATATACAATTATATATTACAATGTGATTCCCCTCCGAGTGGAGACAGGCTGCAGAGGGGGTTGAGTGAGGTCAGGGTTTTATGCAGAGGAGAAAAGGTGAGTTTTGAGAGCGGACTTGAAGGAGACAAAAGTAGGTTGCTGACGGACTGAGAGAGGAAGTGTGTTCCAGGAGAGTGGACCAGAAACAGAGAAGGCTCGTGGACCATAGGTATTGAGCTTAGTGCGTGGAAAGCGAAAAGTCAGAGGATCGGAGGCAGAGCGGAGGGTACGTGAGGGAACATAGATCTCAAATAGGCTTGACAGGTAATCGGGGGCTGCGTTATTGAGGCTTATGTAGCGCATGGTGTCTAGTTTGTACTGTACGCGCTTTGATACAGGGAGCCAGTGAAGTTGTGCCAGGAAAGGAGATATGTGGTCAGCTTTTTTTTCTTTTTGAGTACAAGGCGTGCAGCATTGTTTTGAATGCAGTGTAGGATGTGAATAGTGGGGACAGGAAGACCAGACAGGAGTGAATTGCAATAGTCAATGCGAGACATTATGAAGGAGAGAACGAGTTTTGCAGTTGTTTCGACAGAGAGAGGAGAGGGTAGAGTCAATGCAGACACCAAGGTTTTTAGCTGAATCAGAAATTCCAGATAATGGGAGAGATAATAGTTACATAATGGGAGAGAAAGAGGAGGCAGCTGAGAAAGTTTCTGACGGGTGCCAATGAGGATAGCTTCTGTCTTGTCGTCGTTAAGCTGAAGTTTATTGTATGTCATCCAGTTCTTAATGTCCGAGTAACACTCAGTGGTGCGAGTCAAGAGCCGCTGTATATTGTCAGGTGAGTCACTGTCTTGAAGTTGGGTGTCATCAGCATAGAAGTGGTGTTTTACAGAGTGGGAGTTGATGATGGTGGACAGGGTGGAGGTGTTAAGAGTGAAAAGAACAGGGCCAAGGACAGATCCTTGTGGAACACCACAGGTCAGATATGCAGGTTGAGAGTAAGTGTCATTGGTGAGAACAGTTTGTTTTCTGTTTGATAGATATGAAGTGAACCAGGAGAGAGCAATGTCAGAGATGCAGTCTAGAAAGGAGAATATCATGATCAATGGTATCAAAGGCTGCAGACAGATCAAGGAGTGTGAGGAGAGAGACTTTGCCAGTATCAGTTGCAAGGAGGAGATTGTTGAGAATGTGTAGTAGGGCAGTTTCAGTGCTATGGCACTGGTGGTAGGCTGACTGGAAAGGATTGAGGAGATTGTTGGCAGATAGGTGAGAATTCAGCTGGTTGAGGACAACTTTTTCAAGCAGTTTTGACAAGAAAGAGAGATTAGAGATAGGCCGGAAATTTTTCAGTTCATTTGGGTCTAAGTTGTATTTCTTGAGGAGAGGGTGAACAATAGCAGACTTGAAAGAATCTGGGACAGTTCCAGTTTGAAGAGAAGTGTTGATGATGTCAGTGATGAATGGGAGGAGAGTAGGGAGACAGTCGGAGTAGAGAGAACCTGGAAGAGGATCCAGTTTGCGGGTTTTGAACGACATGGATCTGATCGTGTTGAGGATTTCTTCTTGTGAGACTGGGATAAAAGTAGTAAGAGGTGTGCCAGAGAAGGAAGGGTCAGGTGGGAATGGTTGACAGGGTGTTCTGTCAAGCCTGTCACGAAGAGTTTGTATTTTGGTGGTGAAATGCTTGGAGAATACAGATGGGAGTTCTTTATTTGTGTGTTTTGTTGGGAGAGGTAAATCTTTTGGTGTGCCAAGGAGACGATTCATGGTTGTAAAGAGTTCTTTTGAAGAAGAGGCATTCAGGATTTTGGTTTGGAAATAGCTTGTTTTTGCAGATGCAATGAGGGTGGATACTTTTGTTTTAGAGGCTTGGATAAGTTGCCTATGTACAGTGAGTTTGGATTTGTACCAGCGGCGCTCTGCTCTGCGGCGGGCACGTTTTGCACAGGCAATCTCATGAGTGAGCCAGGGGGTAGGGATGCGGTCAGGTAAAAGACGGGTTGTGGCTTGAGCATGAGTGTCCAGAAGATGGTGGAGAGTAGTATAGAATTCATCGGCAATGTGACTTTTCAGAAAGGAGACGGGAGGCATCAGATGAAAATATGGAGAGGTCGATAGATTTGAGATTGCATCGAGTCAATGTGCGTGTGGTACGGGAAGGAGGAGAAATGTCAAGAGAACAGAGAATTGCAGAGTGGTCAGATGGAAGGGCTGAAGTGTGTTGAGTCATATTGTGATTGGACAGAGAGTTGATGATATGTCTTGTGTCATAACGGTGAGTGTTGTCATAGTGGACATTGATGTCACCTAGAATGATGAGATTTCCAGGTAAGAGGCAGTAGTAGTCAAGTAGTTGGTCAAAGTCAGAGAGAAACGTGGATGTGGTGAGCTTGTTGGCAGAGCTAGGTGGAGGTCGATAGACACAGGAGAAGGTGATGGGGTGAGGGGTGGATTGGAAGGATACTTCAACGTGCTCGAAAGAAGGATGGGAGAAAGGCAAAGACTGCGAGAAAGATAGGCGGGAATGGAGTGAGTCGTTGTAGAGGATGGCGATACCACCACCTCAGGATGAGTGATGGAAAGAAGCAAGCCTGTAACCACTTGGAGTGAGACTCGCATGTATAGGTTCATGACCAAGGGGGTTAAGCCGTGTTTCTGTGATAAAAGCAATGTCAACATGCTCATCAGCAATGACATCGGCTTTGCCATCTTTGCATGTTGACTGAGCGTTAAAAAGGCATAGTTTTAGTTTATCAGAGTCACATGGCAGTGGCCGAGATGGAGGTGAAGGCGGCACCGATGGGACAGAAGATGAAGGTGACTCCAGCGGGACAGAAGATGAAGGCAGCAACGACGGGACAGAAGACGAAGGCAGCACCCGCAGGACAGAAGATGAAGGCGGCACCAGCGGGACAGAAGACAAAGGCGGCACCAGCGGGACAGAAGATGAGGGCAGTGCCGGCGGGACAGAAGATGAAGGCGGCACCGGCGGGACAGAAGATGAAGGTGGCACCGGCGGGACAGAAGGTGAAGGCGGCACCATCAGGACAGAAGGTGTAGGCGGCACCATCAGGACAGAAGGCGAAGACGAAGATGGCAGAGGAGGAGACGAAGTCTGTAGCAGCAAGGTCGAGGGCAGGGGCAGTGGAGGAGACGATGAAGCAGAAGACGAAGTGTGGTATCGGACTGGTACAGCAGGAAGCAGGTTGTGCCAAAGACGGTGGAGACGTCCAGCACGACAGGATCGCGCAGTGCGGGGCTTACGACACAACCCCAGTGTACGTATGCGCTGGTAGACGTCTCCACCGAGGTAGCACTTGCTGTGTTTAAAAAGCGTCAGTCCAATTTGTTTTATAAAAGACAGGTCCATAATTGCGAGCCAGTCAGGAGAGGATGATGTTTGCAGGTTGGTGTGTGGGTTGGTCAGTTCACAACAGTTGAAACCAGAGAACAACAAAGGTTTGGGAGCTGTAGCGTTGGGCGAACACAGTAGGCTAAAATGTAAACACAGTTCACAGATAAAATGTCCGACTTGAGCGGCTGAATTAAAATGATGAAAAGTAGGTATAAAAACTTTAAAATCAGATTATCTGGTAAAATATTCAAATTTTAAAAAAAATATTTACATCACCGTGTGTCGGGATTTAAAAGGAACAAACTGATACAAAATTCAATGCATAAAACCAAATAGAACCACGATAAAATCACTGTAAAACACCACACACACTTTTGCTGCCTGCTGGCGTGACATCTACTCACAAACCATACACATACAGTTATACAGTTGCACCAACCTATGCTAGCCCTACGTGTGGACCAGTCTTCCTGGCCTGGATTGGTCTCACCAGTCACCTCCAGATCCACAATCACGAATTCCCGTCAAAATTGAAGTCGTGGTCTTCTTTGAAGACAAAGGACAAGCAACAACGACAACAACAACAACAACAACAACTGTTCCCTTGTCCCCCTACCCTTGTCCTTAGAGAACAGAGAGAGAGAGAGACAGAGACAGAGACAGAGAGACAGAGAGAGACAGAGATACAATCTCCACACACGTACACACATCATGGGACAGAACGTCAGCATGTCAAGATGTCCAAGAGAGTGTGGGTAAACAAGAAGCTTACTACAGCCACCAGGACTGGAGTGGACAGAGACTGCATGCTGTGTACCCTTCTCTATGGCAGCCAGCGCTGTACAACCAACACAGGCCAAGAACACTACCTCAATAGTTTTCACCTGCTGTGGTTACGCCATATCCTGAGCATTTCCCCAGAAAGGACCATGTGCCAAACAGGGACGTCCTGAACCAGGCCAGCGTGCAAATGATGTATGGTCTCTTCGTACAACAACGAACAAGGAAAATGAAATACTTTGGACAAGCTATGAGACATCAGAGCTGCCACGTAATGAAGACTGTGGCCCAGGGCAAAATGGAGGGCAAGAGATGACAAGGAAGACCACCGAGTTTCTATGTAGAGAACATAGCCAAGTGGACAAAGTTGCTGAACGATATAAAATCTACAGAAGGACTGTAGACAGAAGGGGATTTACACAGCTGATGAGGCATGCATCGCAGCTACCATCAAGAATAATATCGCTGACAGAAACAGAAACAGAAACATACAACAGTGACTGCACTGGTCTGACCATGTCTGCCACATGCAGGATGGCTGCACTCCAAAAGATGTCCTGTATGGAGAGTTGCTGTGTGATTCCAGCCTACAGGGCACCCACCATTGCGGTACGGGGATGTCTGCAAACGTGACCTGAAATCCACTGATGTCAGTGTAGACAAATGGGAAATGACAGCTACAAATCACTCTGCCTGGTGACAGGCTGTACGTTCAGGTATCGCCATTGGAAAGGAGAAAAGAACTCAACTGTGGTCAGACAGAAGACAGAAGGAAAGCTGAGGCAGTGACCACCCAGACACAGCCATCAGCTTGCACCTGCGTCAGCTATGCCAAGGACTGTCACTTAAGAATCAGCTTGTTCAGCCATGTGTGACGCTGTTTCACATCCAACTGACTCCTTCACCAGGCACATCCATTGTCTGATCACACAGACAGAGTCATTATCATTATCAACAGACAAAGAGCGTGTAAACACAGTGACACAAACATCCATTGTCTGATCAGACAGACAGGATCATTATCATTATCAACAGACAAAGAGCGTGTAAACACAGTGACACAAACATCCATTGTCTGATCACACAGACAGAGTCATTATCATTATCAACAGACAAAGAGCGTGTAAACACAGTGACACAAACATCCATTGTCTGATCAGACAGACAGGATCATTATCATTATCATCAGACAAAGAGCGTGTAAACACAGTGACACAAACATCCATTGTCTGATCACACAGACAGAGTCATTATCATTATCAACAGACAAAGAGCGTGTAAACACAGTGACACAAACATCCATTGTCTGATCACACAGACAGAGTCATTATCATTATCATCAGACAAAGAGCGTGTAAACACAGTGACACAAACATCCATTGTCTGATCACACAGACAGAGTCATTATCATTATCAACAGACAAAGAGCGTGTAAACACAGTGACACAAACATCCATTGTCTGATCACACAGACAGAGTCATTATCATTATCAACAGACAAAGAGCGTGTAAACACAGTGACACAAACATCCATTGTCTGATCACACAGACAGAGCCATTATCATTATCATCAGACAAAGAGCGTGTAAATACAGTGACACAAACATCCATTGTCTGATCACACAGACAGAGCCATTATCATTATCATCAGACAAAGAGCGTGTAAATACAGTGACACAAACACATCCATTGTCTGATCACACAGACAGAGCCATTATCATTATCATCAGACAAAGAGCGTGTAAACACAGTGACACAAACATCCATTGTCTGATCACACAGACAGAGCCATTATCATTATCAACAGACAAAGAGCGTGTAAACACAGTGACACAAACACATCCATTGTCTGATCACACAGACAGAGCCATTATCATTATCATCAGACAAAGAGCGTGTAAACACAGTGACACAAACATCCATTGTCTGATCACACAGACAGAGTCATTATCATTATCAACAGACAAAGAGCGTGTAAACACAGTGACACAAACATCCATTGTCTGATCACACAGACAGAGCCATTATCATTATCATCAGACAAAGAGCGTGTAAACACAGTGACACAAACATCCATTGTCTGATCACACAGACAGAGTCATTATCATTATCAACAGACAAAGAGCGTGTAAATACAGTGACACAAACATCCATTGTCTGATCACACAGACAGGATCATTATCATTATCAACAGACAAAGAGCGTGTAAATACAGTGACACAAACATCCATTGTCTGATCACACAGACAGAGTCATTATCATTATCATCAGACAAAGAGCGTGTAAATACAGTGACACAAACATCCATTGTCTGATCACACAGACAGAGCCATTATCATTATCAACAGACAAAGAGCGTGTAAATACAGTGACACAAACATCCATTGTCTGATCAGACAGAGTCATTATCATTATCATCAGACAAAGAGCGTGTAAATACAGTGACACAAACATCCATTGTCTGATCACACAGACAGAGCCATTATCATTATCATCAGACAAAGAGCGTGTAAATACAGTGACACAAACATCCATTGTCTGATCACACAGACAGAGCCATTATCATTATCATCAGACAAAGAGCGTGTAAATACAGTGACACAAACATCCATTGTCTGATCAGACAGAGTCATTATCATTATCAACAGACAAAGAGCGTGTAAATACAGTGACACAAACACATCCATTGTCTGATCACACAGACAGTGTCATTATCATTATCAACAGACAAAGAGCGTGTAAATACAGTGACACAAACACATCCATTGTCTGATCACACAGACAGAGCCATTATCATTATCAACAGACAAAGAGCGTGTAAATACAGTGACACAAACACATCCATTGTCTGATCACACAGACAGAGCCATTATCATTATCAACAGACAAAGAGCGTGTAAATACAGTGACACAAACACATCCATTGTCTGATCACACAGACAGAGCCATTATCATTATCAACAGACAAAGAGCGTGTAAATACAGTGACACAAACATCCATTGTCTGATCACACAGACAGAGCCATTATCATTATCATCAGACAAAGAGCGTGTAAACACAGTGACACAAACATCCATTGTCTGATCACACAGACAGGGTCATTATCATTATCATCAGACAAAGAGCGTGTAAATACAGTGACACAAACACATACGTTGATAATTGTGTCACTAATTAAATGATTGCAACAAAAAAGTACCCTGGCACTGATTTATTCATAATTGTACCATTGATGATTATATCACTACTTAAATGAACGCAAGAAATGAACACTAACACTGATATATATATATTCATAATTGTGTCATTGATAATTGCACCGCTATGTACATGAACGCAACAAAAATTAACGCTGGTGTATTCATAATTGTGCCATTGATGATTATATCACTAATTTATTGAAAGCAACAAACAGTAGACAAGCACTGCTATATTCATAATTGTACCATTGCGTGGAGGACACAACATACAAATACAGTATCATTCATAACTTAATGCCAATGATTTGAAAAACACATCATTATTCCTGCTTTTGTTAGTGTACCAATAACTAAGCTTTAGAAGAACACAACATTCAAATACATTAACACTTAGAGAAAATTGTACAAAGACTGAGTGAGAGAAAGAGAGGAGAGATTGCGAGATAGATAGATATATATATATATAGAGAGAGAGAGAGAGAAACTGAAAAAAACTGAAACTGAAACTGTTTATTGTCATTACCCGAAAAGGTCTTTTGACAAGGGGGATAACAATTTTCCAGTAGTGCGACACATAATCCACTCTTTGTATGTGCGCAAATTCTTCACACATAATCAAAAAAAATATCAAACATCCATTCCTTGAACAGTCGAACATATTCAAATCATATATAATGAACAATCATCCATTTTACCACTACTACAT
>JAPXFY010000034.1:41166060-41193560 GCA_030674185.1 Monoplex corrugatus
TATTTCTGTTTCTGAACTGATATATGCTCTGGAAGACGTTGGTGACAGTGAGGAACAATGGACAAAGTAGAAAAATTCGATAAATGAAGCTTGTGAAGAAATCCCTAAGGCAGATAGTTAAGCAAAAAAGAGCTGGATGTCTAATGAAATTATGGGTTTGATGGAGGAAAGGAGGAGGGCAAAGAGAAACGAGGAGATATACAGGAAGATAAACAAAGAAATCAGGTATAGGTACAATGAAGCTAAGGAAGCTTGGCTGAACACAAAATGCAAAGAGATAGAAGACCGACACAAAATGGATCCTCAGGCTCTGTACAGACGAATTGAAGAAATTGTCCAGAGGAAAAATACATGCACATCAACTAGTTGCCTAAAATCGAAAGATGGCATGCTTATCACGGAAAAAGACAAAAGACTGGACAGATGGGGAGAGTATATTAAAGACCTGTTTGAGGATGACAGAAACAAAGAACACATTATAAAAAAGAACTTTGAAGGACCACCCATAATGAAAGATGAAGTTAGAGCAGCACTGAAAAAGATGAAACCAGGAATAGCCCCAGGACCAGACAACATTACTACGGAGATGATTGAAGCCGTGGAAGAATTTGGCATAGAAAAAAATAACAGTCCTCCTAAATGAAATTTATGACACTGGAAAAATCCCCAAAGATATGTCAAAATCAATTTTCATTGCACTTCTTAAGAAGACAAGGGATATAGAATGCGAACTCCATCGGACAATCAGTTTGATGAGTCATGTAACAAAAATCCTGTTAAGAATAATCATGATGAGGACAAGGAATAGAATCAAAAGAGAAATAGCAGAAGAACAGTGTGGATTTGTGGAAGGGAAGGGAACTATTAATACCATATACATCCTAAGAACTACCATAGAGAGGTCAATTGAGATGGATAAGGATTTGTATTTATGCTTTGTTGACTATACCAAGGCTTTCGATCGGGTACGACATGAAGAGTTGATCAACCAACTGGAGAGACTCAATGTTGATGGAAAAGATCTACGAACAATCAGGAATATGTACTTGGAACAAACAGCTGCAATGAGAATAGAAAACAATATAAGCTCTTTCCAAAACATCAGAAGAGGAGTCAGACAGGGTTGTAGTTTGTCACCAGATCTGTTTTCACTTTACAGCGAAAATATCATGAGAACCCTAGAAGAAGGCCCTGGATTAAAGATTGGAGGGAAAATGATAAACAACATTCGATACGCAGATGACACACTGCTAATTGCAGAAAATGAAAGGGACCTACAAAACCTTGTGAATATACTAGAAATAGAAAGCAAAGGTAAGGGGTTGGAACTAAACAGCAGAAAGACTGAAGTCATGGTGATCAGTAAAAAACATGAAATCCCCTCATGCAAAATAACAGCAAATGGCACAACCTTGACACAGGTTAATAAGTTCAAATACCTGGGAATGGTCATTTCATCAGACGGCAGATGCACATCGGAAATAGCCGGCAGAATCGGCCAAGCCAAAACAGCATTCAAGAAGATGACAAGCATTCTTACCAACAAATGCCTATCAGTTAACATCAGGAAGAGAGTCCTTGAATGTTATATAGAACCAATACTTTTGTACGGATGCAAGGCGTGGACAGTCAGCAAGCAAAGCCAGAGCAAGATCGAGGCAGCCGAGATGTGGTTTCTAAGAAGAATGTTGAGAGTTTCATGGACAGGAAAGAAAACAAACGAGACAGTCTTGATGGAGGCAGACACAAGTAGATCACTCATAAGGAAGATTAGGAAAAGACAGGCAACATTTAAAGGCCATTTTAGACTGACTTGCGGAGTGGCTGAGGACGAGGAGGGTGGAGGAGATACTTGGGGCGGCAAGAGATAGAGATAGATGGAGGTCCATGATCGCCAACTCCGGGTACCTGATGATGATGATATATATATGTTTGTTTGTGTGTGTGTGTGTGTGTGTGTGTGTGTGTGGGGTGCGTGCGTGCGTGTGTGTGTGTGTGTGTGTGTGTGTGTGTGTGTGCGTGCGCGCGTGTGTTTGTTTTTGCGTGTGCATGCTTGCGTGTGTGTTCGTGTGTATGTGTGCGTGCTTGTTTGTGTGTGTGTTTGTGTGTGAATATGTGTGTCTGTGTGTGTGCACGCGCGCGTGTGCGTGTGTCTGTATTTACGTGTGCGTGCGTGCGTGCTTGCGTGCGTGCGTGCGTGCCCGCGCGCGCGTATGTGTGTGTGTGTGTCTGTATGTGTGTGTGTGTGCACGCGGACATCAGTGTTTTTTGCTCTGAAGATATTACGTGAGATATGTCGTCTGGGAATTGCATCATCTGTATGGTCATATTCACGTTCACTTGACTAAAAACATATAAATAGACGTTAACAGATATAACGAACAAATGATCGTTACAACCATACCACCAGTGTGTAAAATTACTGATAGGAACACTGTTTATATGGCTTGGCTGTTCATTGATGGTGAAGTGGTTATGTTGGTTGTAGTAGTGATGATGAGGATGGGGATGGTAATGATGGTGATGATAATGATGATGGCGATGGAAGGGATGGTGGGGGCAGGAATTTTTATTTGTTTTGTTTGGTTTGTTGCTAGCTGCTCAGACCATAAATCTTTGCAATAAACAAAAGCATAAATTTCATACAGAAAATGTTGGCTGTCACGGGGAACCAGGAGATGGTATGGTATGGTCATAAATCGTGAAGACAGAGCAGGATGTCAGTTGATCGTTGTGGTAGTTATAAATGGTAAACACAAATAGTTCTTAGAGTTGACGGTGACTTCATACAATGTGTTCATAATAGCTCTGTATGTTCGTTGTGTGTATGAAACACTGTCTACCGTTATTTTGTTTGAACTGTTGAACATAGTGTTTGCAAGCAGTCTGTCTACTGCTGTGTTTTCAAACTATTACACATATTGTCTGTGAGCAGTCTGTCCGCTGCTGTGTTTTCAAACTATTACACATAATCTGTGAGTAGTCTGTGCACTGCTGTGTTTTCAAACTATCACACATATTGTCTGTGAGCAGTCTGTTTACTGCTGTGTTTTCAAACTATCACATACATTGTCTGTGAGCAGTCTGTTTACTGCTGTGTTTTCAAACTATCACACATAATCTGTGAGTAGTCTGTGCACTGCTGTGTTTTCAAACTATTACACATAATCTGTGAGTAGTCTGTCTGCTGCTGTGTTTTCAAACTATCACACATATTGTCTGTGAGCAGTCTGTTTACTGCTGTGTTTTCAAACTATCACATATATTGTCTGTGAGTAGTCTGTGCACTGCTGTGTTTTCAAACTATCACACATATTGTCTGTGAGTAGTCTGTTTACTGCTGTGTTTTCAAACTATCACATATATTGTCTGTGAGCAGTCTGTCTACTGCTGTGTTTTCAAACTATCACACATATTGTCTGTGAGCAGTTTGTTTAATGCTGTGTTTTCAAACTATCACACATATTGTCTGTGAGCAGTCTGTTTACTGCTGTGTTTTCAAACTATCACACATATTGTCTGTGAGCAGTTTGTTTAATACTGTGTTTTCAAACTATCACACATATTGTCTGTGAGCAGTCTGTTTACTGCTGTGTTTTCAAACTATTACACATATTGTCTGTGAGCAGTCTGTCCGCTGCTGTCTTTTCAAACTATTACACATAATCTGTGAGTAGTCTGTCCGCTGCTGTGTTTTCAAACTATCACATATATTGTCTGTGAGCAGTCTGTGCACTGCTGTGTTTTCAATCTATTACACATATTGTCTGTGAGCTGTTTCACAGCACATTGTAACAAACAGAGAATAGCAGAAAGAGAAATCCAACAGAAATCTGTTTCTGTTAAGCATCTGTCTTTTTCAATCCTTTTCAGATATGTATACATGGCTATTGAGTTTCTTCCTGTGAACAATCTGCTATAGAAAGACACAGAAACAGTTCTAGTTTTATGGAGAAATCTTGAAATGTTTTCGGATCACAATCATAAATCCTTCACTCACGGGAAAACCATGTAGAGTAGAGCCATTGGTTTTCTTATAGACAACACATGCAGCAGTAAAAGATCAGAAAGGAAAGAGAGGTGATAGAGATTACTTTGATATTGGCCTACCACAACGGTGTATCAGTAGGCTAAAGGAAAGATGAAAGCAGATAGATCATTATGGGAGTCAGAATTACAGAAGTAGTAACGAAGAATACAGAGAGATAATAACGGTGGGCAATAACAACAGTAATAACAGATGATTCATAAGGAAGATTAGGAAAACCCAGGCAACATTTAAAGGCCATTTTATGAGGAAAGGGGAATTGGAGCACCTGGTCACAACGGGAAAGCTGGAGGGAAAGAGAGCACCAGGTACACCCAAGGAGAAGATATTGGACGGGCTTGCAGAGTGGCTGAAGGCAAGGAGGGTGGAAGAGATGCTTGAGGCAACAAGAGACAGAGACAGATGGAAGTCCATGGTCGCCAACGCCATGCGACAAGGCACCTGATGATGATGAAGCAGCAGCAGTTGTAGTAGTAGTAGCAGTAATAGTAATAATAATAGTAGTAGTGGAAGTAGTCGTGATAGTGATGGTAGTATATGTAGAAGTAGTGGTGGTAGAAGTAGTTGTAGCAGTAGTAGTAGTTATGGTAATAATAGTAGTTGTAGTAGTAGTAGTTGTAATAGTAGTTCTAATAACAGTGTTGCTATTGGTGTTGTTGTCGATTTTGTCACCATCGTCGTTGTTGTTGTTGTTGTTGTTCCACTCACATAAACTATTTCATATGGCAAACCTATTGTGACAAGGAATTAAAAGAATGTCTTACAACTGATCAGTGACAAAAATGGTTTGTTGGGTTGTAGCGGTGATGATTTGGATTGGAGGATAAATCATGATGTGAATGGATCACAGGGACAGAAATTAAGGTTTGTTGATTTCATAGCAGTGGTAATTTGACTATTGAAGAGAAATCCTGATGTTTATGGTTCACAGTGACAAGTCATTCACACAGTAGGACAAACTGTGTACAGTAGTTTATTGATGAATTTGTGGACGGCAGTAAGAGATTGGAAAGGTTAGAGAGGCTGTCAGGAACATTTTGAGAGCTGGCTACCAAAATGGTGTATTAGTAAACGAACAACAACGGCGGATACACCAATATAGCAGGCAATATCATAAACATAATAACACGGAATGCTTTAGACCATTCTGACAGGCAGTATCACAAAAAGTCACTGAAATTACTTAGTGAATAGACGTAAATTAAAGGCCAACACACACACACACACACACACACACACACACACACACACACACACACACACACACACACACACACACACACACACACACACACACACACATCATATCATATAACTAACTCGTTGTGACAAGACAGAGTGAAAGAATATCTGACAAATGGTCGATGACAAGAACTGTTTGGTGGGGAATGATTTGTGTGTAGCTGGAGTTTCTGGACTGTGGTGTCTGTATTCTTGATTTTGATGATCGTTTGACAAATCATTTTGAACAAGAATTCAGACCTTCTCTGTTTATGTGGAACAAAAAGTCAGACTGTCCTCTGTTTATGTGGAACAAGAATTCAGACTGTCCTCTGTTTATGTGGAACAAGAATTCAGACCTTCTCTGTTTATGTGGAACAAAAAGTCAGACTGCCCTCTGTTTATGTGGAACAAGAATTCAGACTGTCCTCTGTTTATGTGGAACAAGAATTCAGACTGTCCTCTGTTTGTCCTCTGTTTATGTAGAACAAGAATTCAGACTGCCCTCTGTTTATGTGGAACAACAATTCAGACTGCCCTCTGTTTATATGGAACAAGAATTCAGACCTACCTCTATTTACGTGGAACAAGAAGTCAGACTGTCCTCTGTTTATATGGAACAAGAATTCAGACCTACCTCTGTTTATGTGGAACAAAAAGTCAGACTGCCCTCTGTTTATGTGGAACAAAAAATCAGACTGCCCTCTGTTTATGTAGAACAAGAATTCAGACTGCCCTCTGTTTATGTGGAACAAGAATTCAGACTGTCCTCTGTTTATGTGGAACAAGAATTCAGACTGCCCTCTGTTTATGTGGAACAATAATTCAGACTGCCCTCTGTTTATGTGGAACAAGAATTCAGACTGTCCTCTGTTTATGTGGAACAAGAATTCAGACTGTCCTCTGTTTATGTGGAACAATAATTCAGACTGTCCTCTGTTTATGTGGAACAAGAATTCAGACTGCCCTATGTTTATGTGGAACAAGAATTCAGACTGTCCTCTGTTTATGTGGAACAATAATTCAGACTGCCCTCTGTTTATGTGGAGTTATCTGTACAGGAAAAACCACAATTGTTGAATTAACAACTGAACATGACCTCTGTCTCACCCTTGCTATGAAGGTTCTTTTTCTTCGAAATGTAAACGTGAAATCAACACAGAAGGCAACAATAATTCAATGTACAATCTCACATACAATGAATTATATATACATATCATACGTTAATAGTGTTAAGTTTAGAACATTGCAATGGGTGATCCTTTTACATGTATATGTACATGTATATATGTGACCTCCCACCACGAAATTAGTCTTAACTTGCAGTCAGTCGAACAGCACTAGGAGCTGAAAACGTGACTGAGGGTCTGTCTGGGGTGTTTTGACTTTTTCTCAAAACTGATTTCTGTAGACTATAATCTATCCCCCACAGATTTTTTTCTTAAAAAAATATTATCAATCAATTTAAATCGGTATTTTAATGCACCGATCGCAGCAGAAAGAATGCAATTTCCTACCAAAAGTAGGCCTACCTATTTTTGTCTCTTATTATGAACCGTAACCTGTACAGTACCCGCACATGTAATATACTGATGGAAAGCTCTTTGGTGTACCTTTCAGATAATGACAGCGAAAATTAGAAACAAACTGGGTCAAAGCCACCAAACAAAGAAATGTAATGAAAATGTGGAGGAGAGCACACAAAAACTTTAGAGGCAATTTTTCACAAAATGGCCGTCATACAACTTAATGATTTTAAACATACATAACTTTTACATTTTTTTAGTACAAGCTTTATTCAAGTACCAAAATAATCAGCAGAATGTACACTTTCCAGTGATATGTATATCTCAAAATGCCCAAAATGCTAGTTAAGACTGATTTCGTGGTGGGAGATCACACACACACACACACACACACACACACACACACACACACACACACACACACACACACACACACACACACACACACACACACATACATGTACATCTATATGTATATATATAGATGTACATGTATGTGTGTGTGTGTGTGTGTGTGTGTGTGTGTGTGTGTGTGTGTGTGTATCAAACGGTTGATGTGACTCATCTAGTGTTTTGGCTAGTGACTGTGTGCTTGTCACCTTTCACTTTCAGCCTACACCCCTGGATAGCACTGATGCTTGCAGCTATGTGAAAATGAGAGCAGAATGCATAAGTCTCTCTCTGTCAGTACATAGCATCTCCATCAGCAAGCCCTACGTTGTGCCTCCTTGTGGCCACATGTGGTAAGTGAACACCTCACGTACTCAGGCTCAACTCGAGGGACTTGGAGGAGGTCTGGCCCTCAGACGTGTAGCACGCAGGCCCACTGGCGTGTGGACATGCTCTGGTGCCCACAACCAGACCCCCAACCATGGGTAAATACTCAACTGACTTGTGGATACCTCGGGAGAGAGTAAGGTTAAGGAAGTAAACACTGACAGAAAATCACCCATCCGACGAAGGCACAAACACCGATGGCAGGCAAGGGGAAATCACCGTCGCATATTCCCAAGTTTATCATGGCCAACATTTACAGGACACTTTATGAGAAAAGGGCAACTAGAGCACCTGGTCACAACAGAAAAGCTGGAGAGAAAGCGAACACCAGGTAGATCCACAGAGAAAATATCGGACAGACTTGCAGGGTGGTTGAATACAGAGAGGGTGGGAGAATGTACTTGCAGTGACTTTAGCAAGTATCGGAAGCTGGCTGGACTTATGATATTTCTAAACCAGAATATATTAATTCATAGCAGCAGGATGAGAGAAAGTATCCTACTCCTAAGTGTCATCATGGTCATGCATAATACGTAACAGCTGTTATCAGTCTTCAGTATTGGAACCATTTCCACACTTTCCAGGCAAGAAAGATGTTTCTGTATTTTATATGCGTATTGTAAATATTTCTGGAGTATCTGTATGCTTGGTTTGGTTTGGTCAATTCTGCAGTTATATGCTAAGTATTTTGTAAGGAGAATAACAGTCAAATTTTTCATCTGTCTTTGTATTTTTTTTTATTCATCAGTGCCAAATAATATAATTCAACATCTAGTGATAATCTATCACAGTGTTTGCATTTCTCTCTTAAAACTGTAGTTTTGTTTTGCTGAATGGACAGGGCAGTCAAAGGGTTTGAGTACATAGTCAGAAACATCTGTGTTTGTATCTAGACACTTTGTCCAGTACATTCTGTAATAGCTGACACTTTGTTTAGTGCATTCTGTTATAGCTGACATTTTGTCCAGTGCATTCTTTTATAGCTGATACTTTGTCCAGTGCATTCTGTTATAGCTGGCATTTTGTCCAGTGCATTCTGTAATAGCTGGCATTTTGTCCAATGCATTCTTTTATAGCTGGCACTTTGTCCAGTGCATTCTGTTATAGCTGGCATTTTGTCCAGTGCATTCTGTTATAGCTGACACTTTGTCCAGTGCATTCTGTTATAGCTGACACTTTGTCCAGTGCATTCTGTTATAGCTAACACTTTGTCCAGTGCATTCTGTTATAGCTGACACTTTGTCCAGTGCATTCTGTTATAGCTGACACTTTGTGCAGTGCATTCTGTTATAGCTAACACTTTGTCCAGTGCATTCTGTTATAGCTGACACTTTGTGCAGTGCATTCTGTTATAGCTGGCACTTTGTCCAGTGCATTCTGTAATAGCTGACATTTTGTCCAGTGCATTCTGTAATAGCTGGCATTTTGTCCAGTGCATTCTTTTATAGCTTACACTTAACTTTGTCCAGTGCATTCTGTAATAGCTGGCACTTTGTCTACTGCATTCTGTTATAGCTGGCACTTTGTCCAGTGCAGTCTGTGATAGCTGCCACTTTGTCCAGTGCATTCTGTAATAGCTGGCACTTTGTCCAGTGCATTCTGTAATAGCTGGCACTTTGCCCAGTGCATTCTGTAATAGCTGCCACTTTGTCCAGTGCATTCTGTAATAGCTGGCACTTTGTCCAGTGCATTCTGTAATAGCTGCCACTTTGTCCAGTGCATTCTGTAATAGCTGGCACTTTGCCCAGTCCATTCTGTAATAGCTGACATTTTGTCCAGTGCATTCTGTAATAGCTGACATTTTGTCCAGTGCATTCTGTAATAGCTGCCATTATGCCCAGTCCATTCTGTAATAGCTGACATTTTGTCCAGTGCATTCTGTAATAGCTGACATTTTGTCCAGTGCATTCTGTAATAGCTGACATTTTGTCCAGTGCATTCTGTAATAGCTGACATTTTGTCCAGTGCATTCTGTAATAGCTGGCACTTTGTCCAGTGCATTCTGTAATAGCTGGCACTTTGTTCAGTGCATTCTGTAATAGCTGACACTTTGTCCAGTGCATTCTGTAATAGCTGACACTTTGTCCAGTGCATTCTGTAATAGCTGACACTTTGTCCAGTGCATTCTGTTATAGCTGACATTTTGTCCAGTGCATTATGTAATAGCTGACATTTTGTCCAGTGCATTCTGTAATAGCTGGCACTTTGTCCAGTGCATTCTGTAATAGCTGACATTTTGTCCAGTGCATTCTGTAATAGCTGACACTTTGTCCAGTGCATTCTGTGATAGCTGCCACTTTGTCCAGTGCATTCTGTAATAGCTGCCACTTTGTCCAGTGCATTCTGTTATAGGTGACATTTTGTCCAGTGCATTATGTAATAGCTGACATTTTGTCCAGTGCATTCTGTAATAGCTGACACTTTGTCCAGTGCATTCTGTAATAGCTGACACTTTGTCCAGTGCATTCTGTAATAGCTGACACTTTGTCCAGTGCATTCTGTAATAGCTGGCACTTTGTCCAGTGCATTCTGTAATAGCTGGCACTTTGTCCAGTGCATTCTGTAATAGCTGACACTTTGTCCAGTGCATTCTATGATAGCTGTCACTTTGTCCAGTGCATTCTGTGATAGCTGACACTTTGTCCAGTGCATTCTGTGATAGCAGACATTTTGTCCAGTGCATTCTGTGATAGCTACACTTTGTCCAGTGCATTCTGTGATAGCAGATAATTTGTCCAGTGCATTCTATAATAGCTGACACTTTGTCCAGTGCATTCTGTGATAGCTGACACTTTGTTTAGGGATGGAAACATTCAAGTAGCGGGAAAGATGAAGTGGACCCTGCCCTGATAACACAGTCGCCCCCCCCCCCCCCAAATAAAGTTACTGGTTTTACAACCTCAGTCCTCTACGTTTAGTCAATTTATAAGAAAACATTTACATTTTCATAAATAGACAGATTGTTATTAAAATTTGTTCACTCATTTTATTGACTGCAGCATAATTTCAGACAATAAAAGGACAGTACCTAAGCTGGTATAGTACTTTTCATAAGCACAGACCAAGCCAGTTACGATGGCCACATCGATAGTGTGTGTCAAAACATTTCTCCACACTGATGACAGGGACATAGCTGTTTCATCATCATCATGTGCCCCGCCGCATGGCGTTGGCGATCATGGCCATCCATATGTATCTACGCCTTTCCGCCGCAAGCACATCTTCTACCCTCTCTGTCCTCAGCAACCCTGCAAGTCCGTCTGATGTTTTATTTTTGGGCCTACCTGGTGTTCTCTTTCTCTCCAGCTTTCCTGTTGTGACCAGGTGCTCTAATTCTCTTTCCTTGTAAAATGGTTTATACATGTTGCTTGTCTTTTCCTAATCTTCCTTATGAATGATCAGCGTTTGTTTTCTTTTCTGTCCGTCCATGGAACTCTCAACATTCTTCTTAGAAACCATATCTCGGCTGCCTCAATCTTGCTCTGGCTTTGCGTGTTGACAGTTCACACCTGACAACCATATGGTAGTGTCATGATTCCAGAACTTTCTGTTGCACTCACATACACGTACCACAGGACAAAGTTATCACAGCTGTTTGGTTTTGTTAAACACCATGAAGATTTCACACAGTTCAAGATCAGATAGTGTACAACACACAGCATATCCATGTGTCCCATGTGTGTTGGTGTTGACAGTGGTTCTCTTCACCCTCACAGTTTCTACAGGGACCTCTGTCATTGAAAGTAGTACACAGAGCAATGACAGCAGACATACAGACAAAAGCATCATATCTGTTGTAGATAATGACGTAAGCAATAACAATAGCAATGGCAGAAAAAACAGCAGCAGCAACAACGATCGAAACAGCAACATCAATAATCGTAGGGAAAAGGACAACATCTACAGTAACAGCAGTAAACAGGAAAATACCAAAGACTCATTCATCAACAGAGATATGAATAATGATGGGAACGCCGAGAAAAAAAGTGGCAACAACAACGATCATAACAACAACATCAACAATGATAAACATGTGACTAACAAGAAGAGATACAACCGTCCAGTTATCGTTATCGACAACGTCAAACTTAAAAACACGAACAAGCACACTGACAAAGAAAGTGTTCCTGATATCAGTGACATCTGTCCAGGTGTAAAATACTTCTCCAATCAGACACAGATGGAAACAGTGTTTTATGACAACGTGACAGACTGTGACAACATCACACTGGGCTTTACATCAGGCCAGGGAATGGTGTATGGTAGGTGTCATGATTCCAGAACTTTCTGTCACACTCACATACAGGTACCACAACAAAAAATTGTCGTGGCTGAGATCTTTATTCCACTAAACAGACACAACTGTGATTTTCCACCTTCAAATACACTAGTATATGACACACTGCCTTCATTTCCCTTACTTGAATCAACATCTGCAGACTATTCAGTATCATGCACCATACTATCTAATTTAGATAGACGATTATTTTCTAGTACAAACCATATGTATGTATTACATTACAACAAACCTCCAAATTATATGAAACTTGTAGAAACAGAAAAGCAACGGATATCCTTACATTATACATCATCGCATTCTGGATATGTGAAGTGCTACATTCCAAATGGTATTAATTTGAAACCCATCAATGACTGGAAATACCTGAATGTACCTCTGGGACATGTGGTCTCAATCATTGTTGAAAAACCAATTACCACTGAGAATTGTCAGGCTTATGTTAAAGTCTACCACAAAGAACACCAGATAGTTCCTAGTCTGTTGATATCTATATGCCAAAGTCAAGACTTACCTGTAAAAGTGTTTACTACAACACGTGTTCGAATTTATCTTTGTGTCCCAAAAAGATATTCACATGTTAATGAATATGCTTTTCTTCTCTTTAGATATCACATAAAGGATGCAAAGAATCAATACATTTCACAGACAGTGTCCAGTTCATTCAATTGTCATGCTAATATCACTATGTCCAGTTGTCTTAAAAAGTTATGTGAGATAACCCATATGTGTAAGAACGGACAGGACGAAGAAAAACACTGTCCCTCTAACCCTAATGGCTGCATACAGTGGATGGCGTCACACCACAAATGTTTTCAAGTCGTTAGATGGATTGGTGTAATATTTGTTAAAAAAGCAAGAGCAGAATGCCGCAAGTCTGGTGGAAACCTTGTATCCTTCAAAACTAAAAGTGAATGGCTTGATTTTTTAAGTATGCTCAGGCAAATAAGGATGAGTCCTTATGTAAAGACGTTTGTAGGTCTGACATGTGGTTGGCACTCAGGTGATTTCATGTACAGTCAGTTCTGTAAATGGTCAGACAA
Source organism: Monoplex corrugatus (assembly GCA_030674185.1). Taxonomy (NCBI): domain Eukaryota; kingdom Metazoa; phylum Mollusca; class Gastropoda; order Littorinimorpha; family Ranellidae; genus Monoplex; species Monoplex corrugatus. Next base: position 41,178,973 of record JAPXFY010000034.1, read on the forward strand.
CACCATGATTTACTACATGGATCACAGCTATTTACCTCAGACGTCTTTAAACAGAAAACATCGTACTGCGTTTGCGTCACTTCATCACTTACTAAAATTTCCTGGAGGCAATGCCATCAATTTATACTTTTGTTTTGCTTGTGAATACAGTTCTCAGACTAAGGAAGGATACTTACCTGAACCAGTCGTGTTTCCTGTTATACACCACACAACACCAATACATGAAGAAACACAGCAAGGCCTACATGTCTGTCCTGGTGATCATTTTACACACAGCTTTTTGTTGTGTGATCTTAAAAGTCACTGTGGACAGACTGTATCAGCTTTCTATTGTAAGGTATGGGATTCTAGCAAACATTTTATGCAAAAACATAATTCTCCAGAGACGTCTTCACATAAAGTTCCCATGTTTACATGTGATGATGACCTGACAACAGTTCCCTACACTCTGGTGTGTGACTTCAGACAGGACTGTCCAGATAACAGTGATGAGTCATTCTGTGGTCATCCTCCATGTGATGGATTTCAGTGTGACAATGGCCAGTGTGTGTTGACTGATAAACGTTGTAATGAATATTCTGACTGTCTAGACGATTCTGACGAAGTTAATTGTCCTTACCATGAGAATGAATCACCTACTACTCCAGAAAAACGACAATGGGTCCTCATCAACCTGGATGGCACAGGTTACTTTACCCACCAGAAGATGGAAGCTAACACGTCCTGTCCTGACACACATTACCGTTGTACAAGTGAATGGCGTTATTGTCTGCCTGTTTACACACGATGTAATGGATTGTATGACTGTAGCAATCATGAAGATGAACAAGATTGTTACAGAGCAACATGTCCTGGTTTCTACCGATGCCGAGATTCCAGTGTCTGTGTGCATGTGTATCACCTGTGCGATGGCTGGGGTCAGTGTCCACAGCGTGATGATGAATGGTTGTGTGGCATGAACTGTCCTGTGGAATGTCTGTGTCAAGGTCTCTCTTTCGTATGTCCTGAACCATTTTCTGCTTACTTCTCTCTTCAAATTCGCTACCTGGACGCTAAAGGGTCAGGGTTGACACTGTCTGATGTGAGAAACCACACCTATCTCGTTCATCTCAGTCTTTCCCATTGTTCTCTTGTTTTGCTCCTTCCTGTTTCATACCAAAACATGAAGTTCCTTGACCTGAGCTACAACAAGTTGACAAACATCAGTGTTAATGTATTTCTGGGATTACCAAAATTACAGGTTCTTCTGTTGGCAGGTAACCCCCTGACATCACTCAACAAGGAACTGTCTAATCTGACACAGAACATGTTGAGGAAGATTGACCTGTCTCAAACCTGTCTTACAATGTTTGACAGTGAAATGCTAGTGTATTTTCCACACATTGAAGCTCTGAACATTTCCTTCTCTGCCATACAAGTGATAGGACCTGTAGGCTTTCAGAAAACACCACAACTGACAGAATTAGATTTAAGAGGAAATCCAGTTCACACATTTCCATTTGATACTTTCTTCAATCTTAATGCATTATCAAGTCTATTTTCTTCTAATTATAGGATCTGCTGTCCACATATAATGTCTAAATCTTTAAAATCCATATCATGTGTTGCACCACAGGCTGTTTTGTCATCGTGTGAACAACTGCTACAATCAGAACTGTACAAACTTGTGTTGTGGTGTTTTAGTGTGTTAACAATATTCGGAAATTGTACGTGTTTCATTTTTCAGTGTACATCAAAAATGATTATACTGGAAAGCATTTTCAGCATATGTATCACCAACTTACAGTGTGCCAGTGTGTGTATGGGAATCCACACCAGCATCATCGCCATTGCTAACCAAGTGTTCCATGGAAAGTATCTTCTCTATGAAAACACATGGACAAACAGTTTGACCTGCAAGGTGGCTGGTTATATGTCCTTTGTGTCTGCTGAGGTGTCCATTCTCATCGTCTGGTTCATGACAATAGATCATATCAGCGTCCTCTGTCTGTCTTCTAACACTCTGAGGTTGAACAGAAGATCAGCTGCTGTGGTCTGTGGGGTGATGTGGTTGTTTGGATTGCTGCTGGCATCAGTTTCTCTGTTTCCCGGGCTGTCTGAGGTAGGTGTTTATGGCCAGAGTGCTTTATGTCATCTTGTCTTGTTTGATAAAAAATATTCCAGTCAGGACTCTGGTTTGCTCTGGTTCATCGTGACATTTAACTTGATTTTGTGCCTGATGATAGCTGCTGGTCAGGTCATCATCCACAGAGCAACACCTAAGTATGGAATTACAATAGATTCTACAAAGAAGTCTGTATTTTCCTCACAATTTATTCTTATAAATGTTGGGATAACAGTCCTGGTTTGCTGGTTTTCAATTTGCATCAACAGTTTGATGACCATTGCTGGTGTTGCTGTGTCAGACCAGCTGAACGTGGTGATGGCTGTCTGTGTCTTACCCCTCAACTCTGCACTGTACCCAGTGTTTTACTGGTGGAGTAGAATCCACAACACGCGGCAACAGGAAAAAGAACAACACGTACTGCGGATATTGAATGCAAAACTGTCATCAAAGACATGTGTGGCATAACTGCATTCATTAAGTCATAACTGCAATTGACTGGTGGGTACAGAGAGTGGGAACTCAATGCTGGTCAAGTAGGTAACTCTTAGTTGTTGTATCTCTGACGTTGATTGAATGTTACTATTACACTCAGTGATCACACATTTCTTATATTGTTTGTGCATTTTTTCCCATTCAGTGTTTATATTTTGATTGCATGCTTTTTACCATCAATGATCACACGTGTTGATTGAGTGTTCGTTACCACTCAATGATTACATGTTGTATTGATTGAGTGTACCTTACCCTCAATGCTTACATATTGTATTGAGCATTCTTTGCACTCAGTTATAATGTAATGATTAAGTGTTCTTTACCACTCAATGATTACATGTTGTATTGATTGAGTGTTCGTTACCACTCAATGATTACATGTTGTATTGATTGAGTGTTCTTTACCACTCAATGCTAATTGTCCTTTCGTCAACTGTGTGTTCTTTACCATTCAATATCAATTGACTGTGTGTTAAGTGAGTGATCTTTACCACTCAATGTCAATGTCAACTGAGTGATCTTTACCACTCAATGTCAATGTCAAAATGTCAACTCAGTGATCTTTACCTCTCAATGTCAATGTCAAGTGTCCCTTGTGTTGACTTCGTCAGCTGAGGCCTGAGTGTGAAGATGGACAGGCTGAAACAGATCCCTGTGTACACAACAGTTCTACTTGTCAGGGTTGGCTGGTCACACGCTACACGTGCTACAAGTTCGTCACCAGTGACACTCTGCACAGCTTTGACAGTGTGGAACAAAATGTTTTCAAGAAAGCACATGACTACTGTAAGTTCCTGGGTGGCAAGCTGGCAGCACCAAAACGTGACTATGATTTACAACAACTGATTTATCTCCTGTCCACAGTAAATCTAAATGATGAATCAATCATAGTTCTTGGTTTATATTGGGGTGACACGTCTTTACCTAACATGTACAGAACAAGAGTTATAACGGACAACAACACTGTCTTGTATAATAACCTTTGGACATTTGACAAATTTGATCACTTCGGAAAAAAATCATGTTTTTATTTATGCGAAGTAAGGAATGTTGTTGATGGTTATCAGATGAAGATAGAACGCAATTGTATGTCTTACCATTCAAACCTTGTGAATGTGATAGGCAGACATGAGTATATCAGTGCAGTCTGTGAATTCACTAAAAATCAGAAGAGGAAAAAGCAGACCAAGTCAATATTGATGCAAGTTTCAAGAACATCGTTTTCACCATCTGAAGAACATTTGACCCAGTGTCAGAATGGTCACATAACACACATCTTTCTCGCCTGTGGTCTACAGAGTGTGTGTGATCAAGGGCAAGTAACCCCTTGTACTTTCTCTAACGTGTGGCACAAAGACAGCAGTCCTGATTCAGTTGACGGACGTGTTACTTCAGTCATTTTGTTTACTTGTGATGATGGCCACACAGAACTGTTTTACTCTTTGTTGTGTGACTTCAGACATGACTGTCAGGATCAGACAGATGAGTCATTCTGTAAACATCGTCCTTGTGACGCCTTTACCTGCACCAGTGGTCAATGTGTGTCTTATAATAAGGAATGTGACAGATGCTCTGACTGTTTGGATAATTCAGATGAATCAGACTGTGCTAACTATAAAGTATTTTTTACATATCACACTGATATTCCTGCACCAGCCCTGATACAGTTTGATGGCATCCGTGATTTTATTGTGACAAAGTTAAAACCTGACGAATCCTGTCCTGGCACCCACTACCGTTGTCCTGGTGATGTCAACAACTGTCTGCCTGTCTACACACGATGCAATGGAGTGTACGACTGTGTTGACCATGAAGATGAAGAAGGCTGTGAGGATATGATGTGTCCTGGATTCTTTCGATGTCAGTCTTCCATTATCTGTGTTCATACTGATAACGTGTGTGATGGCTGGCCCCACTGTCCACTGCATGATGATGAACTGTTCTGTGACATGATCTGTCCTGATGTCTGTCTGTGTCATGGTCATGCTTTTGTTTGTCCTCAGTCATTCTCTGCTCACCACTTCCCTGACCTCCGTTTCTTGGATGCCACAGGTTCAGGACTGTCACCCTCTGATTTAAGTAACAACACCTACCTTGTTCATCTGAGTCTTGCCCTGTGTTCCTTGACCCTCTTGTCAGACATGAAGTTGTCCAACTTGCAGTTTCTGGATCTGTCTCACAACAGTCTGCGAACTGTTGATATGTCTGTCTTTGTTCACTTAGAAAATCTACGAACACTGTCCCTGGCTAACAATCCTCTGAACTTGCTCTATAACGACCCAACATCTGTCACACAACAGAGCGCACTCAAGACACTAGATCTGTCACACACTACACTGACAGTGTTTGACAGCCAGGTGCTGTCCATTTTCTTGTCTATAAGGACTCTTGATCTGTCTTTTACCACTATTCACACAGTTGACTCTGATGGTTTTCAGTTTATACCACAGTTGACCACACTGCTGATGGAGGGTACTCCGGTGAAAACCTTCCCTCCTGATATTTTCACAGATCTTCATCGTCTCCGTGCCGTTTCTGCACAGAACTTTAAACTGTGCTGCAATGAAATACTGCCAGATCATTTTGAAAAAAGATTCTGTAACGCTCCTAAAGATGAAATATCGTCATGTGAGGACTTGTTACAGACTGGGACATACCGTGGGTTTCTCTGGTTGATCAGTTGCATGTCTGTGACAGGTAATGTGTTCTGTTGTATCATTCGTTTATGTGTTCTGAAGAAATCACTGAGTGGTTTTAACGTGTTTGTCACTAATCTTAGTATGGCTGACTTCCTGATGGGTGTCTATATTGCTATCATTGGAGTGGCTGATCAAGCATACCGTGGTAGGTATCTATACTATGATACTTTATGGAAACGTAGTGTGGCCTGTAAAATAGCTGGGTTTCTGGCTCTCTTGTCCAGTGAAGTATCAGCTCAAATCATCTGGCTCATCACACTGGATCGTTTTATTGTGCTTCACTTTCCATTCAGCAACATTCGATTCAAGAGATCTTCCTCATCTGTGGCGTGTCTTCTTTGTTTGGCTGTGGGCTTGTTCCTTGCATCAGTACCATTATTTCCCATTACATCTCACTGGGAGTTTTACAGCCAGACTGGCATGTGTATTCCTCTGCCAGTTACCAGACAAGACTTTAAAGGACGAGCTTATTCCTTCAGTGTGATGATCGTCTTCAATTTTGTCCTCTTTCTACTGATTTCTGCTGGCCAAACGTTTATCTACTGGTCAGTACAAAAGAACACCTTGACATCCAGCACGACCAAAACCGCACAGGACATGACCATAGCTCGAAGGTTGATCACTGTGGCTGTCACAGATTTCATGTGTTGGTTTCCCATTGGACTGTGTGGAATTCTGGCACTGGCTGGTGTTCCAATCCCTGGTGAGGTGAACGTGGCATTGGCTGTCTTTGTACTGCCCTTGAACTCTGCTCTGAATCCATTCGTATACACGTTCAACACGTTGGCAGAAAAGCGAAAAAAATTAAACGAGGCAAAACTTTTGAAGTGGTTGGAATCAAATGTGGACATACTGGATAAATCTTTACAGTCTGCTATCTGACTCAAAACTTCTCCAGTGTAAATCTGTTATGAGCATACACGTTGTAGTAAACTTAAAATTATGGAATGTTTTTCTATTTGAAAATCTATAATATGTTCATGAAGGATGATCACTGTCAGCATTTCAGATTCTGTTGTATCAACAAGGAATCATAAAGGGAATGGTAATGTCAGTTTGCTAAAGATATAAAATCCAAATAATGTCAATGTATGCCCAAAGGCTTTGACAAGGAAATCAACAGAATTTGCATACTCTGCATGAAGGGCTGTTCTAATACTATGTTTATAAACACAAGACACAGAAACATGCAATGAATCAACTGTTTCCACATTATCGTGTTTTCTAACGCTTAATGAGAAAGCAAACCTTTACAGTGAATAGTTATCTGGAAAAAAATTAGCAAAATTACTTTGAACAACTTAGCTTGTGTGAAGTATTTGTGAGGAGTAAACTGTTTCTAAATCAATCAAACGACATAAGTCTTGAGAATTATCTCCCATTTGGTACTTCTCAAATCTAACACAGTTTGCGCTACCCATTCAGCTAGCATAGAAGCAGATACAAAGTACAAAAACAGTAAGCTCAGAACACTCCTCAAAAATCGTCTAAATAACTAGACAATTTCAAATTCGTCTAAATAACTAGACAGCATCATCATCAAGTGCCTTGCCACATGGCGTCGGCGATCATGGCCTGCCATCTGTTTCTATCCCTTGTTGCCTCCAGCGCCTCTTCCACCCTCTCTGTCTTCAGCCAATCTGAAAGTCCGTTCAATATTTTCTCCCTGGGTCTACTTGGTGCTCTTTTTCCCTCGAGATTCCCTGTTGTGACCATGTGCTCCAATTCCCCTTTTCTCATAAAATGGCCAACAAATGTTGCCTGTCTTTTCCTAATCTTCCTTATGATACGTGCGTGTGTGTGTCTGTGATATGTGTGTGTGTTTTATGTGTGTGTGTGTGTGTGTGTGTGTGTGTGTGTGTGTGTGTGTGTGTGTGTGTGTGTGTGTGATATATATGTGTGTGTGTGTCTGTGATATGTGTGTGTGTTTGTATGTGTGTGTGTGTGTGTGTGTCTGTGATATGTGTGTGTGTTTGTATGTGTGTGTGTGTGTCTGTGGGCATGTGTGTATGTGTGTGTCTGTGGGCATGTGTGTGATGTGTGTGTGTGTTGTGTGTGTGTGTGTGTGTGTGTGTGTGTGTGTGTGTGTGTGTGTGTGTGTGTGTGGCATGTGTGTGTGTGTCTGTGGGCATGTGTGTGTGTGTGAGTCTGTGGGCATGTATGTGTGTCTGTGGGCATGTGTGTGTGTCTGTGGGCATGTGTGTGATGTGTGTGTGTGTGTGTGTGTGATGTGTGTGTGTGTGATGTGTGTGTGTGTGTGTGTGGGCATGTGTGTGATGTGTGTGTGTGTGATGTGTGTGTGTGTGATGTGTGTGTGTGTCTGTGGGCATGTGTGTGTGTGTTTGTGTGTGGGCATGTGTGTGTGTGTTTGTGTGTGGGCATGTGTCTGTGTGTGTGATATGTCTGTGATGTGTGTGTGTGTGATGTCTGTGATGTGTGTGTCTGTGATGTGTGTGTGTGTGATATGTCTGTGATGTGTGTGTGTGTGATGTCTGTGATGTGTGTGTGTCTGTGATGTGTGTGTGTGATATGTCTGTGATGTGTGTGTGAGTGTGTGTGTGATATGTCTGTGATGTGTGTGTGTGTGTGATGTGTGTGTGTGTGTGTGTGATATGTCTGTGATGTGTGTGTGTAATGTGTCTGTGATGTGTGTGTGTGTGTGTCTGTGATGTGTGTGTGTGTGTGTGTGTGATATGTCTGTGATGTGTGTGTGTGTGTCTGTGATGTGTCTGTGATGTGTATGTGTCTGTGATGTGTGTGTGTGTGTCTGCGATGTGTGTGTGTCTGTGATGTGTCTGTGATGTGTGTGTGTCTGTGATGTGTCTGTGATGTGTGTGTCTGTGATGTGTCTGTGATGTGTCTGTGATGTGTGTGTGTCTGTGTGTGATGTGTCTGTGATGTGTGTGCGTCTGTGTGTGTGTGTCTGTGATGTGTGTGTGTGTCTGTGTGTGTGTGTCTGTGATGTGTGTATGTCTGTGTGTGTGTCCGTGTGTGTGATGTGTCTGTGATGTGTGTGTGTGTGTCTGTGTGTGTGTGTGTGTCTGTGTGTGTGTGTCTGTGATGTGTGTGTGTCTGTGTGTGTGTGTGTGTCTGTGATGTGTGTGTCTGTGTGTGTGTGTCTGTGTGTGTGATGTGTCTGTGATGTGTGTGTGTATGTGTGTGTGATGTGTCTGTGATGTGTGTGTGTATGTGTGTGTGTATGTGAGTGTGTAAGTGTGTTTGTGTGTGTGTATTTGTGTGTGTGTGTGTGTGTATGTGTGTGTATGTCTGTGTGTCTATGGGCATGTGTGTATGCAGGAATATGTGTATGGGAGCTGGGGAAGTCTATCTGTGTGTGTGTGTGTGTGTGTGTGTGTGTGTGTGTGTCTGATATGTCTGTGATGTGTATGTGTGTGTGTGTGTGTGTGAGTGTGTGTGTGTGTATGTTTGTGTGTGTTTTGTGTGTTTGTGTGTAAGTGTGTGTCTACGTGTGTGTGTGTGTGTGTGTGTGTGTGTGTGTGTGTGTGTGTGTCTGTGTGTGTGTGTCTGTGTGTGTGTGTGTGTCTGTGTGTGTGTCTGTGTGTGTGTGTCTGTGTGTGTGTGTGTCTGTGTGTGTGTGTGTGTCTGTGTGTGTGTGTCTGTGTGTGTGTGTGTGTGTCTGTGTGTGTGTGTGTGTCTGTGTGTGTGTTTGTGTGTGTGTGTGTGTGTATGTGTGTGTTTGTGTGTGTGTGTGTATGTGTGTGTGTTTGTTTGTGCGCTTGTTTGTGTGTGTGTGTATATGTGTGTGTGTGTATGTGTGTTTGTGTGTGTGTGTGTGTGTGTGTGTGTGTGTGTGTGTGTGTGTGTGTGTGTGTGTGTGTGTGTGTGTGTGTGTGTGTGTTTTCCGTAGTTTTGTCTGTATGTCTGTTTCATACGTGATATGTGCGTTTCTGTGTTTTTAATCTCAGTCTGTCTATCTACCTGGTTTTTTGGGGGGTTTTTTTTGTCTGTCTGAAGTATATGATACGTTTATGCTGCGTTTGTGTCTGGACATTTGAGTTCAAGTGTATCCACATAATTGTGAATGCGTGCGTCTCTGTTTCTTTGCTAATTTGCTGGGGGAGAAAGGAAGAGGGTGAGTTTTTGTTGGTTTTGGTTGCATTTTTGTTTGTTTGTTTGTTTGTTTGTTTGTTTGTTTGTTTGTTTGTGTTTCTTTGTAATGACGTCATATGTTTCCAACCGACGTCCTTGTCCGGTTTCAGTGTCCTCTTAGGTTTACAAAGATCACAACTGACCACACGATGTCCCTGGAGGACAACCCAAACGCCAGGAAACTGCGTTTATCACAGACCGATAAAGATGATATCATCAATCTACACAATCAAATCCGGTCAAAGGTCTCGCCAACCGCCACCAATACGGAAAAAAATGGTAAGTAGACATCAATCAATCAATCAATCAATCAATCAATCAATCAACCAATCAACCAATCAATCTGTCATTCAGTCTGTCAGTCAATCAGTCAGTAAGTCAGCAAATCAGCCAATCAATCAATCAATCAATCAACCAACCAACCAACCACCAACCAATCAACCAATCAATCAATCAATCAATCAATAAATCAATCAATAAATCAATAAATCAATCAATCAACTAATCAATCAATCGATCAATCAATCGATCGATCAATCAATCAATTAATCAGTCAACCAACCAATTAACCAATCAACCAAACTTACTTTACTTTACTTTACTTTATCCGTCCTCTTATACCATCTTGGGCGTCGAGGGGAGAAAGAGCTTTCTGTCTGCGGCAAGTTTGAAGGCCTGGTTGAGTGGGATGTTGTGGGTCTTCAGTGTTTCTTTCAACCCTCGATCCAGGTCTTCCTCGGTCTACCCCTTGCCTTGTACCCTGACACCTTTGTGTTGTAAGCTTTACTGGCAAGCTGGTGAGGTGCCATGCGTGTCAGGTGCCCGAACCACCTGGTTCTCTGCTGTTGGATGTAGTGCAGAATTGGTGTTGTTCCAATCATTTCTCTGATCTTGATGTTCTTGATCTTATCATGTCTGGTTTTGTTGACTGCTCTCCTTAGACATCTCATCTCGCAGGTGGTGATCTTTCTTTCAAGACTTTTGGTAAGGGTCCATGTCTGACACTGGTAGGTCAAGGTTGGTCTAAATATGGACTCGATGAGTTTGGCTTTGGTCTCGATGGGGATGTTGGGATGTCTTAGGAGTGGGGCAAGCTGGTAGCTGACGCTGTTGGCCTTTTGAACTCTTGTCTCGATCTCTCTGTTGAGACGTCCATCTTCTGTGAAGATACTTCCAAGATACTTGAACTCGCTGACTTGTTTCAGTGCTGTCCCCTCGATGTTGATGTTGAGGCGGCCAGGTGTTCTACTGACTTTCAGTGTCTCGGTTTTGCTGATACTGATTTTCATGCCGAAGTTCTCACATTGTGTGTTCAGGTTGTTCGTGTGCTCCTGGAGTTCCCCTTCTTTTTCATGTGCAAGGCTTTGATCATCTGCAAACAGCATCTCGTTCAGATCTTCAGGGTTGGGATTTGCTTCCTTCGTGATTTTGTCCATATATACAATGAACAGCAGTGGTGATAGAACACACCCCTGCCTCACTCCCGACGTCACCCCAAACCATTCCGTGAGTCCATCTTGGGTGCGTACTGCACTCATGCTGTTGGTATAGATGGCTCTTATATTGTCTAGAAGTTGCCCCCTAACGTCATATTCTTCTAACGTTTTCCACAACTTGTTTCTATTTACTCTGTCGAAGGCCTTTTCTTGATCCACGAACACGAAGTTCAGTTCTTTATTGTGTTCGATAGTCTTTTCGCTCAGTTGTCTGAGAGCGAAGATAGCGTCAGTGCATCCTCTTCCTTTTCTGAAACCCATCTGCGCCTCACTCAGTAGAGGTTCCACCTTGTACCTTGTGCGCTGTTCAAGGATCTTTGTATACATCTTTCCCGTGTGGCTCAGAAGGGATATACCTCGATACGTGCTGCAGTCTTTCTTGCTGCCTTTCTTTTCCCAGATTGGTACCACGACTGCACGCTGCCAGTCTTCTGGGACTTTCCTCTCTGTCCATGCTTTCTGGAATATTGTGGTCAGCCAAGTGGTTTCTGTTTCTCCACATGCCAGGATAGCTTCGGTTGTAATGCCATCAATTCCTGCTGCTTTGTTCTTTGGGCTGGTCTTCAACGCCTGTTGTACCTCTGATCTCAGGATGTTTGGCTCTTCGTGTTCTGGATAGCTAGGGTGAAACTGGCTCTGTGTGTATCCCTGTCTGTTTGGGTTGAGGAGTTCCTTAAAATATTCTTGCCATCTCTTCTTGATGCCGTCTTCATCACTGATAGGGTTTCCATCTCTGTCATTGACTACTGTTGTTGGGCTGTATGGCTCGTCTCGTAATCTCATTGCTTTGACGCTTTTGTAAAAATGTCGTGTCGAGAGCTTGCACAGTTCGCTTAGTTCCTCTCCATATGTTTTCCATGATTGTTCTTTGGCCATTCTGACTGTCCTCTTGCTGTGTCTTCTTGCCACTCTATATTTCACGTAGTCCTCCTCTAGCTTTGATTTCACCCACACCTTGTACAACTTCTTCTTTTCCTTGATGGCCTCCTTTACTGTGTCATTCCACCAGGCTGTCTGCTTTACCTGCCCTTTTCCGGTCTTTGTGCCGCAGGTTTTACTAAGTGTGTCTGTCAGAGTGTTCTTGAAGACTGACCATGCTTCTTCTGCTGTCATGCCTGTGCTGTCTACTTCTTCCAGCCTCTTTGTGATTTCTGTCTGTACCTCCCATTGTACCTCTTCCTTCTGGAGTTTTCTTAGGTTTATCTGTCTGTCGCACGCTTTACTCTTTGTTCTCGGTGTTCTTCTTTTCTTCATCGTAGAGACCAAGATCACAGGGCGGTGGTCAGTGTCCAGAACTGCATTTGGAATGGCTCTTGCGTCTGTGACCCTGCTTCGTTCTTCTATTCGTGTTAGAATGAAATCTATCTGAGATGACACATTCAGATCATTCCACCTGTACCAAGTTTGTCTCTGGCTGTGTCTGTGTTCGAAAAAGGTGTTTGCAATCCACAGCCCATGCTCTGCACAGAGTGCTAGAAGTTGTTCCCGTTGTAGTTGCACTCTGTATTGGTGTCACTGTGTGGGCCCAAGTGCTGTTCCCAAGGTGCTCTTCTTTTGCCCACTCTCCCATTGAAGTCTCCCATGACAATGAGTTGTTCTGTGTCTGGGACTGTGTTGATGGTGTCTGCCATCTTCTCAAAGAATTCCTCCTTCTGTTCTTCAGTGTAAGAGTCATTACAAGGTGCGTAAGCCTGGATGAAGGTTGTGGTCTCCCGTTCTCCTCTTACTCGGATTTTTATTAGTCTCTCTGAGATAAACTCTGTTTCCAACAAATTCTTTGCCGTGTCTGGGTGTAAGAAAAAGCCCACGCCGTGTGTTGCCCTTGTTGTCATGTCCACACCACTCCAGGTCAGTACATAATCCTCGTGAATCTGTTTGGTCCCCGTACCCTTTAGACTACAGTCTGAAATTCCCATCACTGTTATTCTCCATTTTTTCAAGAAGTCAATGATTTCTGGTTCCTTGTCTCTGATTCCACACACATTCCAAGTGCTTGTTCTTTCTCGTAGTCCTTTTCCATTTCCAGTTCGTTTTCCGTTATGATCCATTTCTTTCTCCTTTTACTTTCTCGAGCAATGAGTAATCCACCGCCGGCTTGCTAGGCCCGTCGCAGCTTCACATGAACACTACTACTACTACTACTACAACCAAACAATCGATCAAATAATCATTCAATCAATCAAATATTCATTCATTCATTCATTCATTCATTCACAGTCCGTCAGTCAGTCCGTCAGTTAGTCAACCAGTCAGTCAATCAATTAATCAATGGATGGATGGATCTATCAATCAATCAATCAATCAATCAATCAATCAATCAATCAATCTCGTAAGTTAGTCAAGAGATCGAGTAATCAAAAACTCTGTAAGTCAATCAGTTAACTTTGGGATCAGTCAGTCCCTCAGTAAATCACTCAATCAGTAGATCAATCAATCAGTCCGTCAGTCAGTCAACCAATCAGTCAATGAGTTAATTCTTTCAAGACGGCCAGTGCGCACCGCGGCGAGTTCCCAGCCGCCGGGCCGTCGGCGTTTGTTTTCTTCCCTGCTGACGCACCATTTTTACTACTTTTCTATTTTATTTTACAGCTACAAAAGTACGATTGATGGCAAAGTATTTGATATTACCAGAAAGCTCAAAACGTGATCTTTGCTAGCATACTATTTTCAATTAAGAACTTCCAACATTTATACGCATCGCTACGACAAGAACAACGTAGGTCACAGAGTATAACCCAGACGCAAGCTCACGTCCCAGTAGTAACTGTACTGTGCTGTACTGAAGTCTAAAGGAACCTTTGAAACCACTCTCTCTCTCTCTCTCTCTCTCTCTCTCTCTCTCTCTCTCTCTCTCTCTCTCTCTTTCTTTCCTTCTCTCTCTCTCTCAAACACACACACACACAGAGCGAGCAAGAAAGAGAGAGTGAGTGTGAGAGATTAATAGACAGAGATAGAGATAGATAGATAGAGAGAGAGAGAGAGGAGAGAGAGAGAGAGAGAGAGAGAGCAGTCAACTTAGATGGTAAAGTTTATAATAACTCCTGAATAAGTGAATTCCCACGTCCAGTAGCCAGCAAACAGTTTATGAAGGAAGATAGCGCAGACCTAACACATGGCATTGGAATTTCCTGGTCAGGGGGGGTTACTTTATTCCGTTATCAGTCAAACCATCAACTGTAAAGCTACACCAACTAAACAGACTCTGCCCTTTGCTGAAACCTTCTACTAAACAGTACTGACAGTTGTTTTGGATATTCTTTACAGTGAAAGCTGCCAGAATTTTTCAAAACTTGACCGGCACCGTACGGTCGGTGCGTCTGTGGGGAACAGACGCCTTACCGACACTGGGGGTACGGTGCGTCGGGAGGGAACTTTTTTGGCACCGTCTCCCGGCAACCGGTGCGTCGCGAAAAGGTTAATCAGTTAATCAATGAATCAATCAGACAGTGACTCAACCAACCGGCAGTCAGTCAATCAGTCATAAGATAGACGATACTGATGAATTGAAGAAATTGTTCACAGGAAAAATACATGCACATTAACTGGTTGCTTAAAATCGAAAGATGGCACGCTTATCATGGAAAAAGACAAAATACTGGACAGATGGGGAGAGTACATTAAAGACCTTTTTTGAGGATGACAGAAACGAAGAACACATTATAAAACATAACTTTGAAGGACCAC
>JAPXFY010000034.1:41201060-41211060 GCA_030674185.1 Monoplex corrugatus
GTGTGTGTGTGTGTGTGTGTGTGTGTGTGTGTGTGTGTGTGTGTGTGTGTGTGTATGTGTGTGTGTGCGTGTGTGTGTTTGCGTGCGCGGTTTTTGTGTGTGTTTTTTCCATGTTCGAGTGTGTGTGTGTGTGTGTGTGTGTGTGTGTGTGTGTGTGTGTGTGTGTGTGTGTGTGTGTGTGTGTGTGTGTATGTGTGTATGTGTGTATGTGTGTGTGTGTGTGTGTGTGTGTGTGTGTGTGGTTCGTGTGTGTATGTGTGTGTCCGTGTGTGTATGTGTGTGTCCGTGTGTGTATGTGTGTGTTCGTGTGTGTATGTGTGTGTCCGTGTGTGTATGTGTGTGTCCGTGTGTGTATGTGTGTGTCCGTGTGTGTGTGTGTGTGTCCGTGTGTGTATGTGTGTGTCCGTGTGTGTACATTTCTGTGTGTGTGAGAACTATGTACTTCATAAGTCATCTTTCACACACCCCTCGTTTCACCCTTTCAAGATCTTCCCTGAGCATTTGATTTTGCCCAGGCTCAGGGAGGCTGCCAGATACTTTCACGCAGACGGAGAGCATATGGAATTATCCGAGTGCTATGTGAACCCTTTGTAAACAAATTCCAAACCCAAAACTCAACTGTTCTCTGCTAGTGGGCAGGGTCTCCATCAGGAAGGTCTAGGAAGCAGACAATAGTATCTGTACTTGCAGTGACATAGGATAGATTCGTATGGAGGGCCATTATCTCCAACGCCATGCGTCAGGTCACGTGATGATGATGATGATGTCCAGGTTTTCATCAGACTTGCAAGTGAAAGTGGGAAATGGGGATGAAAGGAAATTCCAGTTAGACAATTCTTTGGCCATTATCGATCTGATCAGACTTTGGAAGACAATGAAAAGTTCTAGAGGTGCCTCAGTGTTTTCTGCCAGTGATTAGTCCTTCCTACCGACGATAATATTGTGATGTTGATTGTAGAAACAGTGATAATGGTCACTGCAGCAACAACTACAAAAACAACAATAACAATGGTAATACTAAGGCTAATGAAACTATTCGTGATATTAGTACTACTACTATTACTACTACTACTACTACTACTACTACTACTACTACTACTACTACTACTACCTCGGAATTGACACCTCGTCTCCAACTTCAGTGGTAGATGAACGATTCGCCAAAGCATGGGCAGCGATGAACAAATTGAAGCCGATTTTCAGCTCGAAGGCCGATGACCAAATCAAGATTAGACTTTTCAAGGCAGCAGTAGAGAGCATCGTATGCTACGGTCTCGAGTCCATACCTCTGACCGAAACTCTCTCGAAGTTGATCGACTCTTCTCATCGGCGTATGATCCGCTCGGCACTCGGCATCTACTGGCCAGAGAAAATCTCCACCAAGGCGCTCTACTCTCGGACTAAGCTCTCACCCTCGAGCAAGACGCTTCGAAGACGCCGACTGAGACTGATCGGGCACAGCCTTCGAATGCAGACAAGGTGTCCCACTCCCCTAGGTGACATATTGTCTGCCAACCTCAGCGACCGTGTCAACCTTCGACGTGGACAAGGCAGAACCCTGACTCTGAAGGCTGATGTTACGAATGATCTTGACCTCCTCGGCGTTTCCCCAGCAATTGTCATGAACATGAACAACATCCAATTTTCACAATTGATTGGTTCGCTCTAATTTGCTGAGTTATAAATATATATACATATATATTTATAACTCAGCAGCAGCAGTAGTATATATATATATATATATATATATATATATATATATATATATATATATATATATATATACTACTGCTGCTGCTGCTGCTGCTGCTGCTACTGCTACTACTACTAATGGAGGTTCGATGTCGGTGGAATCGTACACTGTGTTCAAGACTTAATTTCATCAAAACTACTACCAATAACCACATTACTACCACTACTACTATTACTACTACTACTACTACTACTACTACCGCTGCTGCTGCTGCTGTAATAATAAGAATTTGAAGAAGAAGATGATGATGATAATAATGATAACAAAAATACACAACATCACACTACACCAGAAGACACTACACCAAACCAAACCTCGCCACACCACACACCACATCACACCAAACCAATGCATACCACATCACATAACACACACCACAATATACCAGAATCACATCACACCACGCAGCACAACACATCAAACCAAACCACATACCATCACACCACACCACACCATAACACACATCGCATTACACCACACCACAAACCACACACCATCACACCACACCACACCATAACACACATCGCATTACACCACACCACAAACCACACAAACACCACACCACACCACATCACACCACATCACACCACACATCACATCACACCACACCACACCATACCACTCCACACATCACACCAGTGCACCATACACCACACAACAAAACACTCCACACTGCAACACACACCACACCACACCACACTACACCACACCACACCACACCATACCTCACCACACGAAAGCAAAGCAAACCACACCAAACCGCACATCACATCTCGTCACTTTACACCACACCACAAACCACACACCACACACCAAAACACACCACACACCACACCCTATCACACACCCCATAACACACCACCACACTACACCACACTAAAGCACACCACACCAAAGCACACCATGCCACATCACAGCACACCTAAGCACACCACACTACACACCACATCAAACCACACCACACCACATGACATCAAACCACACCAAACAAAATCACACCACACCACACCAAACTAAAGCACACTACACCACACAACACCACACTACCCACACCACACCAACCCACACCACACCACAGCATACCACACCACATTAAACAATACCACACTAAACCAAATCACACCACACACCACATTAGAAACCACTCCACACCAAATTGCAAACCACACTACAGCAAACCACACCACACACCAAATCACACCACACCAACCACACCACACCAAAACAAAGCAAACCACACCACACCACACAACAACACACCACAACACACCACACCACACCACATCACACCACACCACACCAAAACAAAGCAAACCACACCACACCACACAACAACACATCACACCACACCACACAACAACACATCACACCACACCACACAATACCACACCACACCAAAGCACACCACATCATACCAAACCACACCACACCACACAACAACACAACACACCACACCAAAACAAACCACACCACACAACACACCACAACACACCAAAGCACACCACATCACACTAAACCACACCACACCAGCTACATCACACCACAACACACCAAACCAAACCAAAGGACACCACACCATACAACACCACACCACACCAATCCAAAGCACACCACACCACACCATACCAAAACACACCACACCACACCAAACCACACACCACCACACCACACAACACAACACCACACCACACCACACCACACCATACCACACCACACCAAACCACACACCACCACACCACACAACACAACACCACACCACTCCAAACCACACCACACCACACCATACCACACCACACCAAACCACACACCACCACACCACACAACACAACACTACACCACTCCAAACCACACCACACCACACCACACCATACCACACCACACCAAACCACTCTATAAAACTGGACCTTTTGTTACAGGAAATCTACGCCAAAACATCACGCATCGGCTGTGGACAGTCCAGGTGTGATGGTATCAACCATATCGCTTGTAACTACTGGCCAGGGTAAGATATCGTATAACAACAACAACAACAACAATAATAATAACAACAAGACAATAATAATAATGTAATGATAGTGTTAACAATAACAACAAGAACAACAACAATCATCATCATCATCCAATCTGTGTGTTCTGGATCAGCCTTAAGATTTTCTGTTGTTTGTTGCTGGGATTTTTGGAATCTTCTTCTCATAAGTCTTCCATCTGGTATCCAGTCAAGGACAGTCCGGGTGAAGTTATCCTTTGGGGTTATTTGTACGGAAGCACACTGTTGTATGGATGCGAGACCTGGACAATCAACAAACAAACCAAAACAAGATCAAGGCACTGAAATGTGGTTTCTAAGAAGAATGTTAAAGATCTCTATGGACAGCAAAGAAAATGAACGAGACAGTCTTGAGAGAAGCAAACACGAAAAGAACATTAATGAAGAGGATTAGGAAGAGACAAGCAACATTTATTGGACATTTTATGAAGAAAGAGAAATTTAAACACCTGGCCACAACAGGAAAGCTGGATGGAAAAAGAGCACCAGGTGGACCCAGGGAGAAAATATCAGACAGTTTTGCAAAGTGGGTGAAGATAAGAGATATTCTTCCAGTAACGTGGAAGACCATGATCGCCAACGCCATGCAGCAAGACATGATGATGATGATGTAAAGAAGACTGTAGCTTGGTAAAGTTGCTTCCTTTCATCATTCTGCATCATTGGCTGTGAAATAAAATAGAATGCAACACAGATATTTGAATATATTTTGAATAAAAGATGGATATTGTTGTTTCTAAACATAAAAGACAAGCATACATAGACATATACAAACATATATCAACCTCATCAAATGTAATTCATGCACATATATTGTCACATGTACATAAGATTTTCTGGGGTGGAAAACATCAAAGAAAGAAAATCAAATATCTTTTAAATGCAGTATAGCATAGTATAGTATAGTATAGTATAGTATAGTATAGTATAGTACAGTACAGTGTAGTGTAGTATAGTGTAGTATAGTGTAGTATAGTATAGTATAGTGTAGTATGGTACGGTACGGTACGGTACGGTAGGGTAGGGTAGGGTACGGTAGGGTAGGGTAGGGTAGAGTAGAGTAGGGTAGAGTAGGGTATGGTAGGGTATAGTATAGTATAGTATAGTATAGTACGGTACGGTACGGTACAGTAGAGTAGAGTACAGTACAGTACAGTACAGTACAGTACAGTACAGTACAGTACAGTATAGTATAGTATAGTATAGTATAGTATAGTATAGTATAGTAAAGTATAGTATAGTATAGTATAGTATAGTATAGTACAGTATAGTGTAGTGTAGTATAGTATGTCGAGCAATATAATATTATATTATGCAATAGTAGTAAGCTGGACAGCAGAAGATCCTCAGAGCATGTGTTCTGGCCCTTAACTTCGACACTCTAAGAGTGCTGGGCTACATCCAGTCATGACTCCTGGAGGCCCCTCTGCTGTCGCCATTTTCTTTAAGAAATTTGTCCTCCTCCGGGAATTGAACCCACGCATCCAGGTGGTCAGGTTTCTCAAGGCAAAGTCACCCTTGTGACGGATGTCTTGACCACTTGGCTATCGATCACCAGCAACATATGGGGGGATTTTAAGCCTTATGAAGTTCACGTTTGTTACTTCTGGTCCAGATCCAGCTGGAGCTTTTTTCTGCTGCTTCTGCCATTGCCTTTAGGGCTCTGGTCATCTCTCTCTCCGAAATCGAGAGCTGCTTCATGAAATCATCGGCTAATGTGCCTATCAACCTCTTTACTCCAACCTCTATGGTGAGGACTTTGAATAGAAAGCCAGATGTCCTCAAGTTGCTGGCTAGAGTGGCATACTTTTCAGTCTTCTAGATATGGGCTTCCTCCATTCTACTTTCGTATGGTGCAGTTAGCTCGATTAGTATCACTTGTTTGGATGAATAGGTGTGGAAAACAATGTCTGGTCTCATGCCACTCTTGCAATATAGTATATCAGCTTAATGCTTTGTTAAAAAAATTCAGAGTTAAATGAATTCTAAGACATTTTCAGAAATGCTATGCATATTTCTGTGTCATACACAGTGGAATAAATTTAAAGAATGATGTCTTTTGAACTGCAGTT
Organism: Monoplex corrugatus; assembly: GCA_030674185.1. NCBI lineage: Eukaryota > Metazoa > Mollusca > Gastropoda > Littorinimorpha > Ranellidae > Monoplex > Monoplex corrugatus. The sequence goes on from JAPXFY010000034.1 coordinate 41,206,933, forward strand.
ATGAAACTGTATATGTGACCTCCCACCACGAAATCAGTCTTAACTCGCAGTCAGTCGAACAGAACTAGGAGCTGAAAATGTGACTGAGGGTCTGTCTGGAGTGTTTTGACTTTTTCTCAAAATTGATTTCTGCAGACTATAATCTATCCCCCACAGAAATTTTTTTCTTGAACAAATATTGTTAATCAATTTAAAATGGTATTTTAATGCACTGATCGCACCAGAAAGAACGTAATTTCCTACCAAAAGTACCTATTTTTGTCTCTTATTATGAAACGTAACCTGTACAATATCCGCACATGTAATATACTGATGGAAAGCTCTTTGGTGCACCTTTCAGATAATGACAGCTAAAATTAGAAACAAACTGGGTCAAAGCCACCAAATAAGGAAATTTAAGGAAAATGTGTAGGAGAGTACACAAAAACCTTAGAGGCCGTTTTCTCAAAATGGCCGTCATACAACTTAATGACTTTAAACATACCTAACTTTTACATTTTTTTGAGTACAAGCTTTATTCAAGTACCAAAATAATCTGCAGAATGTACACTTTCCAGTAATATGTATATCTCAAAATGCCCAAAATGCTAGTTAAGACTGATTTTGTGCTGGCAGGTCACATATGTAATAGGGCCAGGTCTAATATGAGTCAAGTTTAATTTTTTTAAAAGATCATCACACTTAGGTACGTTCCTTTGTGCTCACAGTTTGGCACAGTACCATCTTACTATTCTATGCTATACTAAGCTATACTGGACTGGCTAATGCTGTGCTATACTGCTAATACATTGCTAATAGAACCATTAGCAACATTGTAAGCGGATATGTGATAGGACCATCCTGTTTAGTATTTCAATGCCCATGCTAATGATCTGGTATGCTAATGCTGTGCTTATTATAATTATAATAATAATAATTACAATATTTATATAGCGCAAAATCTTGATAAAGTCAAATCTAAGCGCTGAAACAGACACACACGCACGCACGCACGCACGTACGCACGCACACACACGCACGCACACACACACACACACACACACACACGCATGGCTATAAATGGGGAGAAAGAATAAAAGCAATAAAAGCAAGAATAAAAGCAATGGAAAATTATAGAGAGCATATCATATACAATTATATATTATAACAATGTGATTCCCCTCCGAGCGGAGACAGGCTGCAGCGGGGGGGGGGGGGGGTTGAGTGAGGTTAGGATTTTATGCAGAGGAGAAAAGGTGAGTTTTGAGAGCGGACTTGAAGGAGACAAAAGTAGGTTGCTGACGGACTGAGAGAGGAAGTTTGTTCCAGGAGAGTGGACCAGAAACAGAGAAGGCTCGTGGACCATAGATATTGAGCTTAGTGCGTGGAAAGCGAAAAGTCAGAGGATCGGAGGCAGAGCGGAGGGTACGTGAGGGAACAGAGATCTCAAGTAGGCTTGACAGGTAATCGGGGGCTGCGTTATTGAGGCTTTTGTAGCACATGGCGTCTAGTTTGTACTGTATGCGCTTTGATACAGGGAGCCAGTGAAGTTGTGCCAGGAGAGGAGATATGTGGTCAGCTTTTTTCTTTTTGAGTACAAGGCGTACAGCATTGTTTTGAATGCGCTGTAGGATGTGAATGGTGGAGGCAGGAAGACCGGACAGGAGTGAATTGCAATAGTCAATGCGAGACATTATGAAGGAGAGAACGAGTTTTGCAGTTGTTTCGACAGAGGGATACTTCCTGATCAGGCTTATACGATGGAGATGATAGTAGCAAGATCTGGCAGTTTGAGAAACAAAGTTGTTCATAGAGAGGGTAGAATCAATGCAGACACCAAGGTTTTTAGCTGAATCAGAAATTGGGACTGATGTGTTACATAATGGGAGAGAAAGAGGAGGCAGCTGAGAAAGTTTCTGACGGGTGCCAGTGAGGATAGCTTCTGTCTTGTCGTCATTAAGCTGAAGTCTATTTTGTGTCATCTAGTTCTTAATGTCCGAGTAACACTCAGTGGTGCGAGTCAGGAGGCGCTGTATATTATCAGGTGAGTCACTGTCTTGAAGTTGGGTGTCATCAGCATAGAAGTGGTGTTTTATAGAGTGGGAGTTGATGATGGTGGACAGGGGGGAGGTGTAAAGAGTGAAAAGAACAGGGCCAAGGACAGATCCTTGTGGAACATCACAGGTCAGGTATGCAGGTTGAGAGTAAGTGCCATTGATGAGAACAGTTTGTTTTCTGTTTGATAGATATGAAGTGAACCAGGAGAGAGCAATGTCAGAGATGCCAAAAGTATGATGGAGTCTAGAAAGGAGAATACCATGGTCAATGGTATCAAAGGCTGCAGACAGATCAAGGAGTGTGAGGAGAGAGACTTTGCCAGTATCAGTTGCAAGGAGGAGATTGTTGAGAATGTGTAGTAGGGCAGTTTCAGTGCTATGGCAGTGGCGGTAGGCTGACTGGAAAGGATTGAGGAGATTGTTGGCAGACAGGTGAGAGTTCAGCTGGTTGAGGACGACTTATTCTGTTTATAGTTCGTCAGAAAACACTGTTAGCGATGTCATACCTCAGTATGTTTATGTGATCACTGGTATGCTATGCTATGTTAATGTTATGCTATGTGATTTCTATACTAATTCTGTTAATGGTTTGTCAGTAGCACCATTAGTGACTCTCTTCAGTGTCGGTAGAAACATCCTGGTTTTTGTGTTGTGCTATGGTATTATATGCTATACTAAGCTGTGCTATGCTATGCTATGCTAAGGTTAAGGCTAAGGCTAATTCTATAGTGATGCTGATCTACACCACCTTTATCAACATGCCTCAATGTTTGACGAGAACAGCCTGGTCTGTGTGTACTTTGTTGTGCTAAATGCTAAACTATGCTGATGTTAATGCTAAGCTATGCTGATGCTATGTTAATTCTGTGGATGGTTTGTCAGTTCCGCTATTAGTAACTCTCCTCAGTGTGTAGCAGGGACATCTTGGACTGGTGTGCTCTGTGGTACAGCAACCCTGCTAAAGCTAAACAATGCTATTGCTTTGCTATGATATGCTAATACTAATTCTGTATTAGATGACGTTTATCCAGAGCTCCATTACAAACATGCCTTGGTGTATGTCATTTGCTATGCTAATGATGTGCTATGCTAATGCTATGCTATGTAATGCTGATGATAATTCTATTCTGATGCTGTCAATTTTTTCAATAACGTCATTACTGACATGCATCAGTATTGGATTGGAACATAGTGATCTGTGTGTAATTTGTTGTGGTAATCCCTCGCTATGTTAATGAAATGTTATGTACTATTGCTATGCTAATTGTGTCAGTGGATTGTCAATACCCTCATTAGCAGACCCTACTCGATGTTTAATCTTGGTCTCCATATGCTAATGCTATGCCATGCTCATGTTATGCTAATTCTTTCAAAGGTTTCTCAACAACGCCATTGGCGGCAAACCTCAATATATAAGGGAACGGTCTTGTTCTATGTGTCCAAAGAACTGTACGAACAATCTTTGCGGTAAGTTTTTTTTTTATAAGATTTTATACAAAATATGTGTGTGTGTGTGTGTGTGTGTGTGTGTGTGTGTGTGGTGTGTGTGTTGTGTGTGTGTGGTGTGTGTGTGTTGTGTGTGTGTGTGTAGTGTGTGTGTGTAGTGTAGTATGTGTGTGTGTGTGTGTGTGTGTGTGTGTTTGTAGTGTAGTGTGTGATGTGTGATGTGTGTGTGTGTGTGTGTGTGTGTGTGTGTGTGTGTATGTGTGTGTGTCTGTGTGTGTGTATGTGTAGTGTGTGTATAGTGTGTGTGTGTGTAGTGTGTGTGTGAGTGTGTGTGTGTGTGTGTGTGTGTGTGTGTGTGTGTGTGTGTGTGTGGTGTGTGTGTGTGTGTGTGTGTGTGTGTGTGTGTGCGCGCGCGCGCGCGCGCGTGTATTGTGGGGAAAGGGTGTGCATGATGTCATTTGCAATGCACATTTTTGTTATGCTTGTTATTTGCAGTATATCCTGTTTGTGATGTTATTTGCAATGTATTCTCCTTGTGTTGTTATTTGCAGTATATCCTGTTTATGATGTTATTTGCAATGTATTCTCCTTGTGTTGTTATTTGCAGTATATCCTGTTTGTGATGTTATTTGCAATGTATTCTCCT
>JAPXFY010000034.1:41216060-41236060 GCA_030674185.1 Monoplex corrugatus
CTCTCACTGTGAGTAAGTGTGAGTGACTCTCTCTCTCTCTGAGTGAGTGTGTGAGTGACTCTCTCTCTCTGTGAGTGAGTGTGTGAGTGACTCTCTCTCTCTGAGTGAGTGTGTGAATGACTCGCTCTCTGTGAGTGAATGTGTGAGTGACTCTGTTTCTGTAAGTAAGTGTGTGAGTGACTCTCTCTCTCTCTGTGAGTGAGTGTGTGAGTGACTCTCTCTCTCTCACTGTTAGTGAGTGTGTGAGTGACTCTCTCTCTCTGAGTGAGTGAATGAATGTGTGAGTGACTCTCTTTCTGAAAGTAAGTGTGTGAGTGACTCTCTCTCTGTGAGTGAGTGTGTGAGTGACTCTGTCTCTCTGTAAAGTAAGTGTGAGAGTGACTCTCTCTCTGTGAGTGAGTGTGTGAGTGACTCTCTCTCTGTGAGTGAGTGTGTGAGTGACTCTCTCTCTGTGAGTATGTGTGTGGGTGATTCTCTCTCTCACTGTGAGTAAGTGTGTGTGACTCTTTCTCTCTCTCTGTGGGTGAGTGTGTGGGTGACTCTCTCTCACTGTTAGTAAGTGTGTGAGTGACTCTCTCTCTGAGTGAGTGTGTGAGTGACTCTCTCTCTCTGAGTGAGTGTGTGAGTGACTCTCTCTGTGAGTGAGTGAGTGTGTGAGTGACTCTCTCTGTGAGTGAGTGAGTGAGTGAGTGTGTGAGTGACTCTCTCTGTGAGTGAGTGAGTGAGTGTGTGAGTGACTCTCTCTGTGAGTGAGTGAGTGAGTGTGTGAGTGACTCTCTCTCTCTCTGAGTGAGTGTGTGAGTGACTCTCTCTCTCTGTGAGTGAATGTGTGAGTAACTCTCTTTCTGTAAGTAAATGTGTGAGTGACTCTCCCTCTCTATGAGTGAATGTGTGAGTGACTCTGTGTCTCTGTAAAGTAAGTGTGTGAATGACTCTCTCTCTGTAAGTGTGTGAGTGACTCTCTCTCTGAGTGAGTGTGTGAGTGACAGTCTCTGTGAGTGAGTGTGTGAGTGACTCTCTTTGTGAGTAAGTGTGTGAATGACTCTCTCTCTGTAAGTGTGTGAGTGACTCTCTCTCTGTGAGTAAGTGTGTGAGTGACTCTCTCTCTCTCTCTTCCTGTTTGCAGGTATTTTCTCAGAGTTTCTATGGATCTGTATGAAACGTTTTTTAATGTGTTGGTTTGAAAGCCTCTTATTGGAAAACAGGGTTTTTAGGTAATATCGTGGGTGTGTGTCGTAAGATTGTGGCTGAGAGACAAGAGAAGCGTGCCAGACGTATGACGTTGGAGTTTGCAGTTTGTTGATGAGGGATTCATCGCACTCAGAAATTCCATATGCGCTCCATAAAATCTGCGAGTAGTTATCTGGCAAATGGCCTGAGCCTGCGTGAAACCCTATGGGCTGGCAAGGTCTGGAAACAGGAACAGAAAGAAGGGACATGTGAAACTTCCATTTAAGCCGACATGGTCAGAATGACGGAAGCACTAATGTGGGCAGTGAACAGCCCAGTCTTTAATGCTGCAGTGTGGAACTAAACTCGAGATATCATATCTTGATTCACACCAGTCGCCGTGGTGTAGTGATTAGTGCAACGGACTACTGACTGGAAGGTTGTGGGTTCGAATCGCCATCAGTCCCTTCAAAAATCCTCGTGACTCTGTGTCTCTGTAAAGTAAGTGTGTGAATGACTCTCTCTCTGTGAGTAAGTGTGTGAGTGACTCTCTCTCTGAGTCTGTCTGTTTACTCTCTTTCACTGTGAGTAAGTGTGTGAGTGACTCTCTCTCTCTGTGAGTGAATGTGTGAGTGACTCTCTTTCTGTAAGTAAATGTGTGAGTGACTCTCCCTCTCTATGAGTGGCATTGTTTACAGCTCTGAACAGCTCCTACCCAGAGGTGGGCGTGCTATGGGCTCATTCGGAAGACTGCGACTACACAGACGGGCCTCATTCACCTCATAGATGTGTCATTTAGGGTCTTGATCAAATTTTTCTGACCAGCACCGCAGATATATGTATCTTTCGGACCTGGTTGACGGTAGGATATGTTATGATAGCAAGCGTAGAGTACAACGATGTTAGGAAGTCTCAATCCTAAGTTAGGATATGTTATGATAGCAAGCGTAGAGTACAGCGATGTTAGGAAGTCTCAATCCTAAGTTAGGATATGTTATGATAGCAAGCGTAGAGTACAGCGATGTTAGGAAGTCTCAATCCTAAGTTAGGATATGTTATGATAGCAAGCGTAGAGTACAACGATGTTAGGAAGTCTCAATCCTAAGTTAGGATATGTTATGATAGCAAGCGTAGAGTACAGCGATGTTAGGAAGTCTCAATCCTAAATTAGGATATGTTATGATAGCAAGCGTAGAGTACAGCGATGTTAGGAAGTTTCAATCCTAGATTGAACTCCATAGCATCACGATTATCAGCCTTGTTGACGACATCATCATCATAGAATTGTAAAAACTGTGCCAGCTTCTGTGGCCATTGAGGTGGAGTAGAAAATGGAAGGAAAAAATACAGGTGAGCACAGAGGTAACCTCCCTGAGTGAGATGATACATAAACAGTTGGGGTTTTTTTCTAAATCTTGATTCCACGTCTCTATCAAAATAAAAATCAGCGAAAAACAAACTCTTATCTGTGGGAAAGACAGAGTGGTACAAAAGTCAATAGAGTTTGTTGTGGATAGCAGCCTGTCTCCACTCGGAGGGGAATCACATTGTAATATATAATTGTATATAATATGCTCTCTATAATTTTTCCATTGCTTTTATTCTTTCTCCCCATTTATAGCCGTGTGCGTGTGTGTGTGTGTGTGCGCGTGCGCGCGCGCGCGCGTGTGTGTGTGTGTGTGTTTGCGCGTACGTGCGTGTGTGTGCGTGCGTGCGTGCGAGTGTGTGCCAGCGTGCGTGCGTGTGTGTGTGTTCTGTTTCAGCGCTTAGATTTGATTTTATCAAGATTTTGCGCTGTATAAATATTGTAATTATTATTATTATTATTACATCTATGTACGATGCCACGTACTCTTTTTCCAATGGTCCGCAGATTTCGTAAACAGAACAGAAGTAACTTATCTGCTGAAGCCAGTCATGCTCCTTATCGAATGGGTCAGCCAAGTATGCATGTACATATGAAAAATCTGTTAATCTTTTTTCATTACATAAGTCAGTGTTTAAATTTTACTATTCTGTGGTTTCTTATGTGTCTTCTTACTTGTATAGCTTTAATGTTTGTTGTTATCTTATTGTGTATGTAATTGTGAACATCTCTTTTTTTAATCACCATTTGACTTTTTTTGCGAAATGTAAAGCACTGGTGAGCATGTTTTTATATGGAATATGCGCTATACAAATAAACAATATTATTATTATTATTATCATTATTATTATTAAGTAAGCGTGGACTGTGTAAGTGTGCTGTTTATATGTGTGTGTGTGCGTGCGTGCGCGTGCATGTGTGTGTGTGTGTGTGTGTGTGTGTGTGTGTGTGTGTGTGTGTGTGTGTTTGTACGTGTATTTCATATGTGCTTTAAAAATGTATTCATATTCATTTCATTTTCTTACAAGTATTTACTGTATTTACAAGATTGAGGCAGCCGAGACGTGGTCTCTGAGAAGAATGTTGAGGGTTCCATGGACAGCAAAGAAAACAAACGAGACAGTCTTGATGGAGGCAGACACAAGTAGATCACTCATAAGGAAGATTAGGAAAAGGCAGTCAACATTTATAGGCCATTTTATGAGGAAGGGGGATTTGGAGCACCTGGTCACAACGGGGAAGCTGGAGGGAAAGAGAGCACCGGGTAGACCTAGGGAGAAAATGCTGGACGGACTTGCAGAGTGGCTGGGGACGAGGAGGGTGGGGGAGATGTTAGGGGCAACGAGAGATAGAGGCAGATGGAAGTCCATGATCGCCAACACCATGCGGCAGGGCACCTGATGATGATGATGACTGTGTGAAACTCAGGCTGTTCTCCCCTTCGAGACTGCGTCACCACGTTGCAGAGCCACGCCCTTTTTAATGAAGGCTTCAGAAAGGCAAGAAGCTAACTGGCCTTCGGTGGGAGAGATCTGGGAAATGAATCTATCTCTACAATGTTTCATCCCAGGGTAGCAAGGGGAAGGCCCTGCTCTTCACTGACGTGGGGTCTTTAGCGTGCGTAGACCAGAAAGAATACGGGTCCGACTCGTGTTTCGTCCCCTGGCTTTCATTGATGCAGCAGTTTTATTGTATTCAGTTTATCTTTTACAGATAATAGGTGTTTTAAATTGAGTGGAGATGTATACTCGTGCGCACCCCCCCCCCCCCTCCACCCCTCTAAAATCTTAACTCCGAACTTTACCAATGTTTTTTCTGTTGCAGAACCGAAACCAGTTTGTCGTGATTTACTGGAAAGGTGTAAATTGGCCACGCCAAGCCTGTGCAAGTCTGACTTTGCCAAAAGATTTTGTCCCACCACATGTAAAGTAGCTTGTTGAGCGTGTAAGGACACTCCTGTACCTGCATTGTCTGTGGCAGACTGCCTGCTTTGAGACTTATTGACAGGATGGAGGAGCCGAGCATTCCTAGTGGTGGCTTACATAGATGATTAAGTTCAGTTCTTTGTTCTACTTCTTTTTGCTTGCTTTCTTTCCTTCTGTGTTGATTTCTCTTTTTTTCCTTATTCGACACACGCATCGCCTACCAGAAACACGAAAACAGAATCAGAACACGTATTCAATATAAGAAAACAAAACAGGCGCGAATTTCCAGCCAACTGGCCATTGTTAAGCGTATACATAAAACAATAAAGAATACACACAGAATGCTTGGCACACACACACACACACATACACACACACACACACACACACACACACACACGCACGCACACACACACACACACACACACATACACACACACACACACACATACACACACACACACACACACACACACACATACAGACACACACACACACACACATACAGACACACACACACACACACACACACACACATACACACCACGCACGCACACACACACACACACACACACATAAACACACGAACACACACACACAGACAGACAGACATACACACATACACACACACACACACACACACACACACACACACACACACACACACACACACACACACACACACACACACACACACACACACACACACACACACACACAGTAGACAAACTTCCAAAACACTGCGTCCAGCAGCGGAAATTGCTCGTAACGTGTGAACCGTTTTTTCATTGTAAAACTTATATTTTTCGGTTGTTGTTAATATTTCAATAATTTTGGGTAAACTTTCAAGATTTTCATCGGTTCAGGGTGGATAGATAAGGGCAGAAGTCTCCAATTTTTGCCATTTTAAGAAGCAGAAAACTAAAAAGTAGAATCAGAATGACTATTTGATAGAAAAGAAAAGACAGGCGCAGATTTTCGGCCATCTGGCTTTTGTCACGTGTATAAAATAGACAACAAAGAACAAATACAAAATTTAAGGGGAAGCTGCAAGACTTTCCTCTTGTTTAGTCGAACAGGATAAATTTACTGCTTTAAGAAACAGGGTCCATCCCAGATTGTAAGTTTACTGTGGGCTTAAGCAAACTTAGACAAGACGAGCTTTGAGCATGTACTCTAAGAAAGCAAGCAAACTTATGCCAACCAATTTCCTCTAGTTTAGAAACAAAATCTATTGATAAGCACACTGAGTGTGCTCTAAGAGATGCTGATCAACTGTGCTCTGGTTTTCTTGCGATTTTGCCATTTTTGAAAGCAACATTTCCATATATTCACCAGTATTCGAAGTTTCCACATTTTTCACTTTAGACCACTCTCCAGTCCTAAGCAGTCTTAAGGCACAATTTATTTCCCTAACAGCCTTAGTTATTTAGGCTACGTTTGCTTGTGACATCCGCCGAGAAACAACATGTCATTAAATGGCTTGCAGTTTTTGTATAAATATAAGGCCTTTAATGTCAGAGCACGCACGATTGCACAGTGGATCTAAGAGCGTCTTAAATACGTTTATCAGGTACAATTTTCTGAGAGGGAGGAAATCGGTTAGCATAAAACTGTATGCCTTTCTGTGAAATACATTCATTTCAATTTTCAGTTATACATAACACAGTATGTATTTCTGTGAAACATATTCATTTAAATTTCAGGTTATAGATAAAACAGCATGTCTTTCTGTGAAATATCTTCATTTAAATTTCAGGTTATACATAAAACAGTATATCTTTCTGTGAAACATATTCATTTAAATTTCAGTTATACATAAAACAGCATGTCTTTCTGTGAAACATATTCATTTAAATTTCCGGTTATACATAAAACAGCATGTCTTTCTGTGAAACATTTTCATTTAAATTTCCGGTTATACATAAAACAGCATGTCTTTCTGTGAAACATATTCATTTAAATTTTCAGTTATACATAAAACAGCATGTCTTTCTGTGAAACATATTCATTTAAATTTCCGGTTATACATAAAACAGCATGTCTTTCTGTGAAACATTCATTTAAATTTTCAGTTATACATAAAACAGCATGTCTTCCTGTGAAATACATTCATTAGATTTCAGGTTATACAAAAACAAAACAACCAGTATGTCTTTCTGCGAAACATATTCATTAAATTTCAGGTTATACGAAAAAAAACCAGTATGTCTTTCTGTGAAACATATTCATTTAGATTTCAGGTTATACGAAAAATAATGTCTTTCTGTGAAACATATCCATTTAAATTTCAGGTTATACGAAAAACAGTATGTCTTTCTGCGAAACATATTCATTTAAATTTCAGGTTCTACAAAAAAAAAAACAGTATGTGTTTCTGTGAAACATATTCATTTAAATTTCAGGTTATACGAAAAACAGTATGTCTTTCTGCGAAACATACCCATTTAAATTTCAGGTTATACAAAAAACAGTATCTTTCTGTGAAACATATTCATTTAAATTTCAGGTTATACGAAAAACAGTATATCTTTCTGTGAAACGTATTCATTTAAATTTCAGGTTATAAGAAAAATAGTAAGTCTTTCTGTGAAACGTATTTATTTACATTTCAGTTTACATAACAGCATGTTTTCTGTGAACACATTCATTTAATTAGGCTATACAAAAAAACAGTATGTCTTTTTTGAATATATTCAATTAAATTTTGGTAATTAAAATGCATGCTTCCTAGTGAAACATATCATTTAAATTTGTTTACATAAAACAGCACGTCGTTCTGTGAAAATTCATTAATTAAATTTATGGTTATACATAAAAAGCATGTTTGCCCGTGAAATATTCATTAAAATTTGGGTTATACAAAAAACAATTCTTTCTGTAAATACATCATTTAAATTATGGTTTTACATAAAACAGCATGTCTTTCTGTGAAATACATTCATTAAAATTTGGTTTTACATAAAACAGATTCTTTCTAGAAATATATTTAATTAAATTCCGGTTTTACTAAACAGCATGTCTGTCTGTAAATATATTCAAATTAAAAATTCTGGTTTTACATAAAACAGCATATCTGTTCTTGAAATACATTATATAAAATTTTGGTTTATACTTAAACAGCATATCTGTCTGTGAAATATATTCAAAATTAAATTCTGGTTTTACATAAAACAGCATGTCTTCCTGTGAAATACATTCATTAAAAATTTGGTTTTACATAAACAGCATATCTGTCTGTGAAACATCTTCATTTAAATATTCTGATTCTACTTAAAACAGCATGTCTGTCTGTGAAATATATTCATTTGAAATTATGGTTATACATAAAACAGCATGTCTTTCTGTGAAACAGTTCATTTAAATTTTGATTATACATTAAAACAGCATGTCTGTCTGTGAAATGATTCATTTAAATTTCAGTTATACATAAAACAGCATGTCTTTCTGTGAAACATATTCATTTAAATTTTCAGTTATACATAAAACAGCATGTCTTTGTGTGAAACATTCATTTAAATTTTCAGTTATATATAAAACAGCATGTCTTCCTGTGAAATACATTCATGAGATTTCAGGTTATACAAATAAAAAACCAGTATGTCTTTCTGTGAAACATATTCATTAAATTTCAGGTTATACGAAAAACAGTATGTCTTTCTGTGAAACATATTCATTTAGATTTCAGGTTATACGAAAAACAATATGTCTTTCTGTGAAACATATTCATTAAATTTCAGGTTATACCAAAAACAGTATTCTTTCTGCGAAACATATTCATTTAAATTTCAGGTTATACAAAAAAAACAGTATGTGTTTCTGTGAAACATATTCATTTAAATTTCAGGTTATACGAAAAACAGCATGTCTTTCCGCGAAAGATACCCATTTAAATTTCCGGTTATACAAAAAACAGTATGTCTTTCTTTGAACCATATTCATTTAAATTTCAGGTTATACAAAAAACAGTATGTCTTTCTGTGAAACATATTCATTTAAATTTCAGGTTATACGAAAAACAGCATGTCTTTCCGCGAAAGATACCCATTTAAATTTCCGGTTATACAAAAAACAGTATGTCTTTCTGTGAACCATATTCATTTAAATTTCAGGTTATACAAAAAAAAACAGTATGTCTTTCTGTGAAACATATTCATTTAAATTTCAGGTTATACGAAAAACAGTATCTTTCTGTGAAACGTATTCATTTAAATTTCAGGTTATACGAAAAACTGTATGTCTCTGTGAAACATATTCATTTAAATTTCAGGTTATAAGAAAAATAGTAAGTCTTTCTGTGAAACGTATTTATTTACATTTCAGGTTATACATAAAACAGCATGTCTTTCTGTGAAACACATTCATTTAAATTTCAGGCTATACAAAAAAAACAGTATGTCTTTTTGTGAAATATATTCAATTAAATTTCTGGTTATACTTAAAATAGCATGTCTTCCTGTGAAACATATTCATTTAAATTTGGTTTTACATAAAACAGCATGTCGTTCTGTGAAATATATTCATTTAAAATTATGGTTATACATAAAACAGCATGTATGTCTGTGAAATATATTCATTAAAATTTAGGGTTATACAAAAAACAATATATCTTTCTGTAAAATACATCATTCAAAGTTTTGGTTTTACATAAAACAGCATGTCTTTCTGTGAAATACATTCATTAAAAATTCTGGTTTTACATAAAACAGCATTCTTTCTATGAAATATATTCAATTAAAATTCCGGTTTTACTTGAAACAGTATGTCTGTCTGTAAAATATATTCAATCAAAATTCTGGTTTTACATAAAACAGCATGTCTTTCTGTGAAATACATTCATTCAAAATTCTGATTCTACATAAAACAGCATGTCTGTCTGTGAAATTATTCATTTGAAATTATGGTTATACATAAAACAGCATATCTGTCTGTGAAATATATTCAATTAATATTCTGGTTTTACATAAAACAGCATATCTGTCTGTGAAATATATTCAATTAATATTCTGGTTTTACATAAAACAGCATATCTGTCTGTGAAATATATTCAATTAAAAATTATGGTTATACATAAACAGCATATCTGTCTGTGAAATATATTCAATTAAAATTATGGTTATACATAAAACAGCATATCTGTCTGTGAAATATATTCAATTAAAATTATGGTTATACATAAAACAGCATGTCTGTCTGTGAAATATATTCAATTAAAATTCTGATTCTACATAAAACAGCATGTCTGTCTGTGAAATTATTCATTTGAAATTATGGTTATACATAAAACAGCATGTCTGTCTGTGAAATTATTCATTTGAAATTATGGTTATACATAAAACAGCATGTCTGTCTGTGAAATTATTCATTTGAAATTATGGTTATACATAAAACAGCATGTCTTTCTGTGAATATATATTCATTTTATCCCATCAGCAGGCGCCATAACTTTTATTGAATAAATCGTTTTAATCTGGATCGGAGTTTGATTTTCTTTTCTTGTGGTTCTCATTCTTCATCTGTTCTTCTCTCTTCTGTCTGTCTGCTGGTTTCTGTCCGAGTCACACACACACATACACATACACACACGCACGCACGCACACACACATACATACACACACACGCACTCACACATACACACACACGCACATATGTAAATACATACACATAGATGTATACATATATATATCTATATATACATATATATACATGGAAATATATATATATGTATATATCTGTATATATATATGTATACATATATATATTTATATATACATATGTGTATGTATGCATGTGCGCACACACAAATAAACAAAGAACCAAACACACACACATACATACAGATGCACTTGTGCCAACGTGCATGAGCGTGCACGCATACATACAGAGAGATACACCAGCATTGGGACACGAACCTATGAAATAGTGTGCTGACATTACCAGAATGGGGACACGAACCTATGAAATAGTGTGCTGACATTACCAGAATGAGGACAAGAACCTATGAAATAGTGTGCTGATATTATCAGAATGGGGACAAGAACCTATGAAATAGTGTGCTGACATTACCAGAATGGGGACACGAACCTATGAAATAGTGTGCTGACATTACCAGAATGAGGACAAGAACCTATGAAATACTGTACTGACATTACTAGAATAGGGACAATAACCTGGGAAATACTGTGCTGACATTACCAGAATAGGGACAAGTACCTATGAAACACAGTACTGATAATACCAGAATGGGGACAAGAACCTATGAAACACTGTACTGACTTTTGAGAATTATCTCCTATGTTGTATAGGACTTCGCAAATCTAACACAGTTTGCGCTACCCATTCAGCTAGCATAGAAGCAGATACAAAGTGCAAAAACAGTAAGCCTAGAACACTCCTCTAACATCACGATGATGGAGTGAAGAATCTATGAAATACTGTGTTGGCATTACCAGAATGGGGACAAGAACCTATGAAATACTGTACTGACATTACCAGAATATGGACAAGAACCTATGAAATACTGTGCTGTTATTACCAGAATGGGGACAAGAACCTATGAAATAATGTGCTGACATTACCAGAATGGGGACAAGAACCTAAGAAATACTATGCTGTTATTACCAGAATGGGGACAATAACCTGGGAAATACTGCCATGACATTACTAGAATAAGGATAATGACCTAGGAAATACTGTGCTGACATTACCGAAATGGGGACATGAACCTATGAAATACTGTGCTGACATTACCGAAATGGGGACATGAACCTAAGAAATACTGTGTTGACATTACCGAAATGGGGACATGAACCTAAGAAATACTGTACTGACATTACCAGAATGGGGACACGAACCTATGAAATACTGTTATGACATTACCAGAATGGGGACACGAACCTATGAAATACTGTTATGACATTACCAGAATGGGGACACGAACCTATGAAATACTGTGTTGACATTACCTAAATGGGGACATGAACCTATGAAATACTGTACTGACATTACCGAAATGGGGACATGAACCTATGAAATACTGTACTGACATTACCTAAATGGGGACACGAACCTATGAAATACTGTACTGACATTACCGAAATGGGGACATGAACCTATGAAATACTGTGTTGACATTACCGAAATGGGACAAGAACCTATGAAATACTGTGTTGACATTACCTAAATGGGGACATGAACCTATGAAATACTGTACTGACATTACCGAAATGGGGACACGAACCTATGAAATACTGTACTGACATTACCTAAATGGGGACATGAACCTATGAAATACTGTGTTGACATTACCTAAATGGGGACATGAACCTATGAAATACTGTACTGACATTACCGAAATGGGGACACGAACCTATGAAATACTGTGCTGACATTACCAGAATATGGACAAGAACCTATGAAATACTGTACTGACATTACCAGAATGGGGACAAGAACCTATGAAATACTGTGCTGACATTACCGAAATTGGGACACGAACCTATGAAATACTGTGTTGACATTACCGAAATGGGGACACGAACCTATGAAATACTGTCTTTCTCTAAACCTCTTGATGATTGGCAGATTGTATGATAGATGAACACCTGACGGACTCCAATTTCAGACAAAATGATAAAGTTAAGAATGATAAAGACACCAAAGGCATAATGCTGACCAGCAAACTGACGTCGAGTAATGGGTACAGGCACACAGATGCTGTTCTGACTGTAAAACATCCGGTGAGACACGAAGAGGGGCAAGGTGGCCAGCCCAATAGCAGTCCCCCAAGCAGTACAACAGACCACAGATGCTGACGGTTTCGACAGACGGAGATGTAAGTTGAATGGAAATCGAAGCAAAAGAAAGCAATCCAATGAAATGAGACAGATAACAAAAGCTGACATTTCACTGGACACTATGGCCAAAAACCCTGCAAGTTTGCATACAGTAGTGTGTCTCCACTGTTCATCTTTGAAGACGTAGATACCCCTGAAGGTCATGTCTGCCACTCCAATCGTTGCCATGTAAACTCCCATTAGAAAATCAGAAGCACTGAGGTTGATGACCATGACTTTGTAAGCCAGAGAGGTCCCCTGTTGTTCTATGAATGTCCTATAGACCCACACCCCTACATTGCCTACCACAGCCATAGTAGACAAAATCCAGAGGATCACACGTAGAAAGTCAGACTTCAGAAGGTCACTACATGACGACAGCTCGTCCACAGGGGCATGGCATTCGGCCAGCTGTGTCATGTGGAAATGATGGCAGCACAATTTGAGATTGTCAGTGTATAATACCTGTATAGACTTGCCAAGGTGTCCAAGGTTGTCATAGCCGAGGGGTGGCAATGGGGACAAGCTCCCATTGTCTATAAAATGCCCCTCACGGCTCGCGTCTCCAATAGCCTCTGACAACTAAGTCCAGCTCCTAGCCTGCTCGCGTGGCTTAGATATAAGCCCGGCGGAACTGCTACTACTGATAGGAGAAGGGGTGAAGGCGGGTTACTGGCTCCTGAAAACCAGTGCTTTGGGTAGATGGGGCTTATCAGTCTGGGAAGACAGCTCATCTAAGAGAAGGAAAACTCTGATTTCAAATCTCCGCTGCCTTGCGGCCATACCCACTCATAGGAAAGGCTTCGGGAGTCAACCCTGAGGAAAAATCCGGAGTCGGAGTCCCTAAGGCAGTTCGCCGTTGTCTACAACCTCGTTCTGGCAACTCCTGCGTCGCCCCTGGTACCAGGCGTACAGGCCTCCATCTTTCCCCTGGATTCTACTAGTGGCGAGGAGAGGGGGGATCTGCTGCATGGGCAACAGCTCGTCCTCCATATTCACTTGCCCAGGCCTGCACCTGGAGAGGTCACTCCAGCTTCGCTGGTAACACAGCATCGACACAACATGGAGAGTACCAGTTACCGGTTTTAGGCCTAGGCTCTTTTGGCGTAGAGCCGGGCGCCAGGGGTTACTCTCGACGGTGGGAGGAATCTTCGCATTCCATTGGGTAGCTACCGCCCGCCTCAAACTGGGCAGCCCCCAGTCAGAAAGGTGTTACACTGCCACAACCTGTTTGCTCCAATGGGTGCTTGGAGCTTAGAGGAAACTCGACAGGCAGGTTGTAAATACCAGGCACCAGGCAACACAAAGAAGAAAAAGAAGATGCCAGCTCTTCTGATATCAAGCTGGAATGTAAGGACAATGTGTCCTAGATTTGACAGCGACCTACAGCTGTTAGACGACACACGGAAGACGGCCGTGATAGACAGGGAGCTTCAGCGACTCAACGTCGACATCGCTGCATTACAGGAGACAAGGCTACCTGGGGACGGATCACTGCGTGAGAAGAACTGCACGTTCTACTGGCAGGGGAAGAACCCAGAGGAGCCACGTATTCATGGTGTGGGCTTCGCCGTAAAGAACTCCCTCCTAACAACAGTAGAGCTTCCCACGGAAGGTACGGAGAGACTGCTCACTCTGAAAATGACGGCCAGTTCAGGCACAATCAACTTCATCTGTGCCTATACCCCAACATTAAGCTCCCCACCTGACGTCAAGGACCAGTTCTACGAGGCTCTGGATGCTGTTGTCAGAGGAGTTCCCAGCAAGGAAGATCTCTTCATATTGGGAGACCTGAACGCACGCGTAGGTGCTGATTTTGAGGCCTGGCCAACCAGCATTGGACATCATGGTGTTGGGAAACAAAATGAGAACGGTCAAAGACTCCTGGAACTTTGCTCTTACCACAAGCTGGCCATCGCCAACACCTTCTTTCAACAATAAGGAGAAGCACAAGGTGTCATGGCGCCACCCCAGATCCCACCACTGGCATCAGCTCGACCTCGTCTTAACAAGGAGGTCAGACCTTAACAACGTCCTCAACACGAGGAGTTTCCTCAGGGCTGATTGCGACACAGACCACACCCTGGTACGCAGCAAGATCAAGCTTCTACCCAGAAGACTGCACCACTCAAAGAAGAAAGGTCACCCAAGGATTAATGCCTGTCGCACGTCCGATCCGACCAAGGCCGGGGAGTTTGTAGAAACCCTGAATGAAGCGCTCAAGAGTGGCTCAGAGATCCAAAACGCTGAGGAAAAGTGGAATCACGTGAGGGACACAATCTATCAGTCTGCCCTGAGTATATTTGGGAAAAAAGAATGAAAGAATCCCGACTGGTTTGAGGCAAACTGGCAGGAAATGGAACCAGTGGTGGAAGCGAAACGCAAGGCTTTACTTGCGTATAAAAACAACAATACCCAAACTACTCGTGACGCTTACAGAGCTGCCCGCAGCAAGGCTCAACAAACTGCTCGGCGATGCGCCAACGACTATTGGCTACAGTTAAGCGCAAGTATTCAGCAGTCTGCAGATTCAGGCAACACTGGCAGCATGTACGCTGGCATCAAACAAGCGACTGGTCCAGCAGCCTCCAAGTCAGCTCCCCTTAAGTCCAAAGCAGGAGAGAGCATCACAGACTCAGCAAAGCTGATGGAGAGATGGGTAGAGCACTACCTGGAGCTGTACATGTACTCCATGCAGAACTCTGTCACCGATGCTGCCCTGAATGCCATTGAGGACTTGCCTGTCGTGGAGGAGTTGGATGCTGAGCCAAGCCTTGAAGAACTAAGCAAGGCGATTGATGGTTTGGCGACGGGAAAAGCCCCTGGTGAAGACGGAATACCTCCAGAGGTTATCAAGTGCGGGAAGCCTGCTCTTCTCAACGAGTTGCATGAACTTTTGTGCTTATGCTGGAAGGAAGGCTTCATTCCGAGTGACATGAGAGACGCCAGGATAGTGACTCTATATAAGAACAAGGGCGACCGCAGTGACTGTAATAATTATCACGGAATCTCTCTAATCAGCATTGTTGGGAAAGCATTCGCCAGAGTCGTCTTAACCCGTCTTCAGAGGCTGGCAGCTCGCATCTACATCTGAGTCCCAGTGCGGCTTTAGGGCCAGAAGATCGACCATCGACATGATCTTCTCTGTCCGGCAACTACAGGAAAAGTGCCGCGAGCAGCACATGCCCCTTTGCCTCGCCTTCATTGATCTCACGAAGGCATTCGACCTGGTCAGTCGGAGTGGTCTTTTCAAGCTTTTGAAGAAAATCGGCTGCCCCCCAAGACTATCAGCTGTCATTGAGTCTTTTCATGAGGATATGCATAGCACTGTGTGCTATAATGGTGCCACATCAGAGCCTTTTAGAATCAGGAGCGGAGTGAAACAGGGATGTGTTTTGACCCCAACTCTGTTCGGGATCTTCTTCTCGATGTTGCTGACCTATGCCTTCTGCAGATCTGAAGAAGGGGTATATCTTCAGACAAGGACCGATGGAAAGCTCTTCAACATTGCCAGGCTTCGTTCCAAAACTAAGGTGGAAAAGAAGACCATCAGAGAAGCTCTCTTCGCAGATGATGCTGCGCTGGCTTCCCACAGTGAACAAGATCTCCAGAGGCTCGATGATCGCTTCGCCCACGCTTGCAGAGAGTTTGGTCTCACAATCAGCTTGAAGAAAACTGAGATCTTAGGCCAAGGCTGTGAAGAATCACCATCTCTACACATTGGAGACTACGACCTCAATACTGTCCACAAAGTTCAGTACTAGGGGGTCCACCATAAGTGACAACCTCTCTCTGGACGCTGAAATCGGCGCCAGAATTGCAAAGGCCTCATCTGTTATGGCTAAACTGAACAGGCGGGTCTGGTCCAACAGCAGTCTCACTGTGAACACCAAAATGCAGGTGTACAGAGCATATGTATTGAGCACACTTCTTTACTCAAGTGAAACCTGGACCACATACGCCAGCCAAGAAAAGAGGCTCAACATTTTCCATCTCCGCTGCTTGCGACGCATCCTCAGCATCCAATGGCAAGACAAGGTGACCAACACAGAGGTCCTCCGTCGTGCGGGCCTACAGACCATCTTTGCCCTTCTAAATCAACGCCGACTACGCTGGCTTGGCCATGTGCGTCGAATGGAGGATGGACGCATACCAAAAGACGTTCTCTACGGCGAACTGGCAAACCGGAAGCGAACTCCAGGACGCCCACAGCTACGCTTTGTAGACGCATGTAAAAGGGACCTTAGAAGCTCGGGGATTGACCCAGGCTCTTGGGAGACTCTGGCGGAAGACAGGGCAGCGTGGCGGACAGCCGTTCAGCAAGGCGTTGTGAATGCGGAGAGGAGGAGAGCAGAAAGTGCAGATGAGAAAAGGGCCCTTCGCAAGCAACGTTCCAGAAACCAGACAATAGCGACTCAATTTGTATGTGGCAGATGTGACAGAGATTGCCACTCAAGAATCGGCCTGCACAGCCACAGCAGAAAGTGCACGTCATGACCTCAACGCCTCCTTGTGCAGACTATCATCTCCTGAGATGTAAAGAGGCCGACGACGACTTTGGTTGGCACTGTTTTTACTGGGTTGTGACGAATATCTAAAACTGATATCTTTGTCGACCCTGTTAGTCCCTTAGTTGTGATCGTATCTAGTCCCATGTCCATCATCACCAAACTCTGTAATTTCACAAAGGCAGTTCTGTGCACAAAGTTGGACAAATCAGGATCCATCAGTTTGGACAAGGGATTAAAGGACAGATTGAGATGAAACAACTCAGACAGATGGCTCAGTTTCGAAAAGTCAAAACTGTGGATAGAGTTATGACTGACATCCAGAACACGGAGCTGGCTTAAAGAGCTGAGCTGAGCTTCCATCATATTACAGGATGATAGGTTCAGATATTGAAGGTAAGTCAGGTGTTCAGTGCTTTTCAAATCAGGATCGTTGGATCCAGACAAAGTGTGCTGAAAGTGTACCTGGTAGTTAAACCCTGATCAGCAGCGGAATGCTTGACCTTCACACACACATTGTTCTGGACAATGTTCTTGTCCACAGTAACGTTTATCTTTATTGAAAGGACAGTGGTTGATCCCATCACAGAAGTAGACAGGATGAAGACAGTTACCAGTAATCCAACAGCGAAAGAAACCAGGGCAACTCAGATCAGCAATGTTTTCATCGTCTTCTAAAGGACAGTCTATGACCCCGTTGTTCAAGAGGTAGGTCGGGATGCAGAAACCTCGTGCACATTGGAAGTGTGTTTCAGGACAGACCTCTTGTCCCTCCTTCAGTCTTTTAGCTGTGGACACACCCAGGCCATCCATGTGCAACAGTGCTGGGGGTAGATACGCTGAAGAGGATTCCAGTTCTCTTAAAGAAAAGACCACATCAGACCTGAAAGCATGACAACGAATAGATCCTGGAAAGTTTAAAAACTATTTTTTGTTTTTTTCCAGGGATAGATGCAACCCATTTTCTACCATGTATCGTGCTATTTTATCAAGTTCTAATTGGCAGCATTTGCGTGTATAATTAATACAGCGCAAAGGAGTTTTCCTTTTCATATTTACCTGCATCCACATGCATAAATCGTCAGCATATTGAGCTAAAACTACATGCTTAGATATGTTACTGGTTAAGTCATGCATTAATATCATGAAAAGAAGGGGAGTTATAACGGATCCCTGAGGGATACCCATTTGAAGAATTCGTTTCGTGGAATATACATTTTCAAGCCTCGTTTGAAATACTCTTTTTTCTAAGAAACACTTAACGTTGTCAAAAATGTGACCTGTCAGCCCAATACTTTTAAATTCAAGTAACAATCGGGAGTGCCACACTTGGTCGTATGCATTAGTTATATCAAAAAATGTGGCTAAAACACACAGATGTTTGCAAATTGTTGTTTTATGTTAGTAGTTAGCTTTGTTAGGATTTCTACTGGGGACCTGCCTTTTCGAAATCCGGCCTGATTCACTGGTATTATTTTATTCTTTTCACAATATATCTTTAAGATTATATTCTCCATTAGTTTAAATAGACGTGCGATGTTAATGCAACTGGCCAATAGTTTTTTCAAATCGGTATTACATTCATCTGGTTTTAATAAAGCGTTTTTAATACCTGCTCTCAAAATTGAAAACTCTTTCTTTATCGGACTTGATATATCTGTCTTTACATCTGAACTCTGCAATATTAATGGCTTTAAACTTTATGATAAGTCTTCCTATGACAATTTTTCAGATACTTTTTTGCGTCGATTCAAAATCAGTACTTCAGGCTCTTGATTATCAAAATTACAAACAAGATCTGAAATGATTCTGGAAATTAGTCACTTGATTCATAGTTTATAATAATAATAATAATAATTACAATATTTATATAGCGCAAAATCTCGATAAAAATAAAATCTAAGCGCTGAACATACACTTACGCACGCGCGCGCACACACACTTACACATGGCTATAAATGGGGAAAAAGAATAAAAGCAATGGAAAATTATAGAGAGCATATTATATACAAATATATATTACAATGTGATTCCCCTCCGAGTGGAGACAGGCTACAGAGGGGGGATGAGTGAGGTCAGGATTTTATGCAAAGGAGAAAAGGTGAGTTTTGAGAGCGGACTTGAAGGAGACAAAAGTAGGTTGCTGACGGACAGAGAGAGGAAGTTTGTTCCAGGAAAGTGGGCCAGAAACAGAGAAGGCTCGTGGACCATAGGTATTGAGCTTAGTGCGTGGAAAGCGAAAAGTCAGAGGATCGGAGGCAGAGCGGAGGGTACGTGAGGGAACATAGATCTCAAGTAGGCTTGACAGGTAATGGGGGGCTGCGTTATTGAGGCTTTTGTAGCACATGGTGTCTAGTTTGTACTGTATGCGCTTTGATACAGGGAGCCAGTGAAGTTGTGTCAGGAGAGGAGATATGTGATCAGCTTTTTTCTTTTTGAGTACAAGGCGTGCAGCATTGTTTTGAATGCGCTGTAGGATGTGAATGGTTGAGGCAGGAAGACCAGACAGGAGTGAATTGCAATAGTCAATGCGAGACATTATGAAGGAGAGAACGAGTTTTGCAGTTGTTTCAACAGAGAGATACTTCCTGATCAGGCTTATACGATGGAGGTGATAGTAGCAAGATCTGGCAGTATGAGAAACAAAGTTGTTCATGGACAGGGTAGAGTCAATGCAGACACCAAGGTTTTTAGCTGAATCAGAAATTGGGACTGATGTGTTACGTAATGGGAGAGAAAGAGGAGGCAGCTGAGAAAGTTTCTGACGGGTGCCAATGAGGATAGCTTCTGTCTTGTCATCATTAAGCTGAAGTCTATTGTGTGTCATCCAGTTCTTAATGTCCGAGTAACACTCAGTGGTGCGAGTCAAGAGGCGCTGTATATTGTCTGGTGTGTCACTGTCTAGAAGTTGGGTGTCATCAGCATAGAAGTGGTGTTTTATAGAGTGGGAGTTGATGATGGTGGACAGGGGGGAGGTGTAAAGAGTGAAAAGAACAGGGCCAAGGACAGATCCTTGTGGAACACCACAGGTCAGGCATGCAGGTTGAGAGTAAGTGCCATTAATGAGAACAGTTTGTTTTCTGTTTGACAGATATGAAGTGAAAAAGGAGAGAGCAATGTCAGAGATGCCAAAAGTATGATGAAGTCTAGAAAGGAGAATACCATGATCAATGGTATCAAAGGCTGCAGATAGATC
>JAPXFY010000034.1:41246261-41256261 GCA_030674185.1 Monoplex corrugatus
CCACCCCTCACCCCATCACCTTCTCCTGTGTCTATCGACCTCCACCTAGCTCTGCCAACAAACTCACCACATCCACGTTTCTCTCTGACTTTGACCAACTGCTTGACCACTACTGCCTCTTACCTGGAAATCTCATCATTCTAGGTGACATCAATGTCCACTATGACAACACTCACCGTTATGACACAAGACATATCATCAACTCTCTGTCCAATCACAATATGACTCAACACATTTCTAACCAACCCATCAAAAAGGTCACATTCTTGACTGGATCATTTCTCGTGATCACCACAATTCAGCTACTGACAACTGCTTAGTTCTTTCTACCCGTCTAACTTCAGCCCTTCCATCTGACCACTCTGCAATTCTCTGTTCTCTTGACATTTCTCCTCCTTCCGTACCACGCGCACAGTGACTCGACGCAATCTCAAATCTATCGACCTCTCCACATTTTCATCTGATGCCTCCCGTCTCCTTTCTGAAAAGTCACATAACCTTGCCGATGAATTCTATACTACTCTCCACCATCTTCTGGACACTCATGCTCCAGCCACAACCCGTCTTTTACCTGACCGCCCCCCTACCCCTTGGCTCACTCATGAGATTGCCTGTGCAAAACGTGCCCGCCGCAGAGCAGAGCGCCGCTGGTGCAAATCCAAACTCACTGTACACAGGCAACTTTTCCAAGCCTCTAAAACAAAAGTATCCACCCTCATTGCATCTGCAAAAACAAGCTATTTCCAAACCAAAATCCTGAATGCCTCTTCTTCAAAAGAACTCTTTACAACCATGAATCATCTTGGCACACGAAAAGACTTACCTCTCCCAACAAAACATACAAATGAAGAACTCCCATCTGTATTCTCCAAGTATTTCACCACCAAAATACAAACTCTTCGTGACAGGCTTGACAGGACACCCTGTCAACCATGCCCACCTGACCCTTCCTTCTCTGGCACACCTCTCACTACTTTTACCCCAGTCTCACAAGAAGAAATTTTCAACACAATCAGATCCATGTCGTTCAAAACCTGCGAACTGGATCCTCTTCCAGGTTCTCTCTACTCCGACTGTCTCCCTACTCTCCTCCCATTCATCACTGACATCATCAACACTTCTTTTCAAACTGGAACTGTCCCAGATTCTTTCAAGTCTGCTATTGTTCACCCTCTCCTCAAGAAACACAATTTAGACCCAAATGAAAAGGTCGTCCTCAACCAGCTGAACTCTCACCTGTCTGCCAACAATCTCCTCAATCCTTTCCAGTCAGCCTACCCCCAGTGCCATAGCACTGAAACTGCCCTACTACACATTCTCAACAATCTCCTCCTTGCAACTGATACTGGCAAAGTCTCTCTCCTCACACTCCTTGATCTGTCTGCAGCCTTCGATACCATTGACCATGGTATTCTCCTTTCTAGACTTCATCATTCTTTTGGCATCTCTGACATTGCTCTCTCCTTTTTCACTTCGTATTTATCAAACAGAAAACAAACTGTTCTCATCAATGGCACTTACTCTCAACCTGCATACCTGACCTGTGGTGTTCCACAAGGATCTGTCCTTGGCCCTGTTCTTTTCACTCTTTATACCTCCCCCCTGTCCACCATCATCAACTCCCACTCTATAAAACACCACTTCTATGCTGATGACAACCAACTTCAAGACAGTGACTCACCTGATAATATACAGCGCCTGTTGACTCGCACCACTGAGTGTTACTCGGACATTAAGAACTGGATGACACACAATAGACTTCAGCTTAATGACGACAAGACAGAAGCTATCCTCATTGGCACCCGTCAGAAACTTTCCCAGCTGCCTCCTCTTTCTCTCCCATTATGTAACACAACAGTCCCAATTTCTGATTCAGCTAAAAACCTTGGTGTCTGCATTGACTCTACCCTGTCCATGAACAACTTTGTTTCTCAAACTGCCAGATCTTGCTACTATCATCTCCATCGTATAAGCCTGATCAGGAAGTATCTCTCTGTCGAAACAACTGCAAAACTCGTTCTCTCCTTCATAATGTCTCGCATTGACTATTGCAATTCACTCCTGTCTGGTCTTCCTGCCTCCACCATTTACATCCTACAGCGCATTGAAAACAATGCTGTACGCCTTGTACTCAAAAAGAAAAAAGCTGACCACATATCTCCTCTCCTGGCACAACTTCACTGGCTCCCTGTATCAAAGCGCATACAGTACAAACTAGACACCATGTGCTACAAAAGCCTCAATAACGCAGCCCCGATTACCTGTCAAGCCTACTTGAGATCTATCTTCCCTCACGTACCCTCCGCTCTGCCTCCGATCCTCTGACTTTTCGCTTTCCACGCACTAAGCTCAATACCTATGGTCCACGAGCCTTTTCTGTTTCTGGTCCACTCTCCTGGAACAAACTTCCTCTCTCAGTCCGTCAGCAACCTACTTTTGCCTCCTTCAAGTCCGCTCTCAAAACTCACCTTTTCTCCTCTGCATAAAATCCTAACCTCACTCAACCCCTCTCTGCAGCCTGTCTCCGCTCGGAGGGGAATCACTTTGTTTTAATATATAATTGTATATGATGTGCTCTTTGTGGTTTTCCATTGGTTTTATTCTTGCTTTTATTGCTTTTATTCTTTTCTCCCCATTTGTGGCCATGCATGTGTGTGTGTGTGTGTGTGTGTGTGTGTGTGTGTGTGTGTGGGGTGTGTGTGTGTGTGTGTGTGCGTGTGTGTGCGTGCGTGCGTGTGTGCGTGTGTGTCTTTTCGGCGCTTGGATTTGATTTTGTCGAGATTTGCGCTATATAAATATTGTAATTATTATGTATGCATGTGCGTACGTATGTATGTATGTATGTATGTATACGCTTAGATTTATGTATGTATGTATGTATGTATGCATGTATACGCTCAGCTTAGATTTATGTATGTAAGTATGTAAGCATGTATGTATGCATGTATACGCTCATATGTATGTAGGTATGTATGCATGTATACGCTCAGCGCTTAGATTTGATTTTATCAAGATTTTGCGCTATATAAATAAAATATATTATTATTATTATTAAATGATAGGGTGGAGGATATAGTTGGACCTCATGGCCTTGGTACACAAAATGAAAGGGGAGGGAATCTTATAGAATGGGCACAGATGAATGAATTCAAAGTAGGAAACACCTAGTTTGAACAGCCTAATAGAAGAAAATGGACTTGGATGAGTCCAGGAGATAATACCAAAAATCATATTGATTACATCCTCATTAATGAAAGAATTTAGAAATTCTTTACTGTCAGCAAAAACACTACCAGGCACAGACTGCAACAGTGACCACAATCCTGTAGTGGAAAGATTTAGGTTCAAATTACGGAAAAGGAAACAGACCAAAAACAACATCAAACTAGATCTTGGACTCTAAAAGACAGATGAAGTGATACGTCAAAAATTTAATGTACATGTTCAAAACAAATTCAGTGCTCTGGAAGATGTTGGTGACAGTGAGGAACAATGGACAAAGTTGAAAAATTCGATAAATGAAGCTTGTGAAGAAATCCCTAAAATAGATAGAAAAGCAAAAAAGAACTGGATGACAAAAGACATTTTAGGCTTGATGGAGGAACGGAGGAAGGCAAAGAGAAACGAGGAAATATACAGGAAGATAAACAAAGAACTCAGGAATAGATGCAATGAAGCTAAGGAAGCTTGGCTGAAAACAAAATGCAAAGAAATAGAAGACCAACACAAAACAGATCCTCAGGGTATGCTAAAAATCGAAAGATGGTACGATTCTCATGGTCAAAATCACAATGTAAGACAGATGGGGAGAGTACATTAAAGACCTTTTTGAAGATGATAGAAACGCAGAACACATTATAAGAAAGAACTTTGAACGACCGCCCATAATGAAAGATGAAGTTAGAGCAGCATTGAAAAAGATGAAACCAGGAAAAGCCCCAGGACCAGACAACATTACCACCGAGATGATTGAAGCCCTGGAGGAATTCGGTATAGAAAAAATAACAGTCCTCCTAAATAAAATTTACGACACTGGAAAAATCCCCAAAGATATGTCAAAATAAATTATCATTGCACTTTCAAAGAAGACAGGGGCTATACAATGCGAACAAGAACAAATTCTAGTTTTTCTGTGTGGCTTTTTTGTACAGTAAGGGAGGTTGTTAAGGTTGCCTGCCCGTTTTGTTTGTTGTCACAGTGGTCTTCAGAAGAACAAAATCTGGCTTTACTGTATCAATTTGTTTGTATAGTAAGGGAGGTTGTTAAGGTTGCACGACCATTTTTGTTGTTGTTACAACGACCTTGAAAAGAAGAAAATCTGGTATCCCTTTTTGTATAGTAAGGGAGATTATTAATGTTGCATGACCATTTTGTTTATGTCATAATGACTTTGACAAGAACAAACTCTGGCTTTAATGTATCAATGTTTTTGTATATCAAGGGCGATTGTTTATGTAGCATAACCATTCTGTTTTTGTCATTCACAAGAGGAAATGTGTAGTATCCACAAGAGGAAGCTCGTAATGAGGCGAGTCCACAGGATGACACTTACCTGAAAGTCTTGTCACTGAGAACACAGCACATTGATTTAGATGTAGATCTGAATGATGTCCACAAGAGGAACGTCGAACTCAAACTGCCAATACACACCGCAAACTGGATACTCTGTGACTGCATAGTCACTCAAAAGTCACTTGGAGGTTGTTGTTTTTGTTTTGTTTTTTGGGGGGATGAGTGAGTTGGTGGGATTTGTTGTTGTTGTTTTTTACTGCTGTCAACATGTAGTAATAAGGCAAACTGCAGATCGAAGGTAACATAAGTAATGTATTTAGCGAAAACTTAAAGCAGACAATTAAAACGAAAGTTGGTAATGCGCATGCGTCGGTTAGCGTGACAACGCATATAATCATCATCATCATCAGGTGCCCTGCCGCATGGCGTTGGAGACCATGGACCTCCAAACATTTCTATCTCTCGTTGCCCCTAGCATCTCCCCCACCTTCCTCATCCCCAGCCACTCTGCAAGTCCGTCCAGCGTTCTCTCCCTTGGTCCACCTGGTGCTCTCTTTCCCTCCAGCTTTCCCTTTGTGACCAGGTGCTCCAAATCCCCTTTCCTCATAAAATGGCCTATAAATGTTGCTTGTCTTTTCCTAATCTTCCTTATGTGTGATCTACTTGTGTCTGCCTCCATCAAGACTGTCTCGTTTGTTTTCTTTGCTGTCCATGGAACTCTCAACATTCTTCTTAGAAACCACATCTCAGCTACCTCAATCTTGCTCTGGCTTTGCTTGCTGACTGTCCACGCCTCGCATCCGCACAACAGTATTGGTTCTATATAAAATTCAAGGACTCTCCTTCTGATGTTAATTGATAGGCATTTGTTTGTAAGAATGCACACATACATACATAAGTACTGTATTTAGCGAAAACTAAAAGCAGACAGTTAAAATGAAAGTTGGTAAAGCGCCTGCGTCGGTTAGCGTGACAACGCATAATGCATGGTTAAATCAAAAGACAGAGTTTCCTATTAGTCTGTCAAAAGTGGGACAAGTGTGCATGTACATCTGTGTGTATGTGTTTGAGCATGTGTCTCTCAGTGAATGTGTGCCTAGATTTATACTTTATAATAATAATATATAATAATAATAATTACTGTATTTAAATAGCGCAATTTTCTTGATAAAAGCAAATCTAAGCGCTGAAACAGACACACACGCACGCACGCACACACACACACACGCACACACACACACACACAACACACACACACACACACACACACACACACACACACACGCATGGCTATAAATGGGGAGAAAGAATAAAAGCAATGGAAAATTATAGAGAGCATATTATTATATACAATTATATATTACAATGTGATTCCCCCCGAGTGGAGACAGGCTGCAGATGGGGTTGAGTGAGGTCATGATTTTATGCAGAGGAGAAAAGGTGAGTTTTGAGAGCGGATTTGAAGGAGACAAAAGTAGGTTGCTGACGGACTGAGAGAGGAAGTTTGTTCCAGGAGAGTGGACCAGAAACAGAAAAGGCTCGTGGACCATAGGTATTGAGCTTAGTGCGTGGAAAGCGAAAAGTCAGAAGATCGGAGGCAGAGCGGAGGGTACGTGAGGGAACATTGATCTCAAGTAGGCTTGACAGGTAATAGGGGGCTGCGTTATTGAGGCTTTTGTAGCACATGGTGTCTAGTTTGTACTGTATGCGCTTTGATACAGGGAGCCAGTGAAGTTGTGCCAGGAGAGGAGATATGTGGTCAGCTTTTTTCTTTTTGAGTACAAGGCGTGCAGCATTGTTTTGAATGCGCTGTAGGATGTGAATGGTGGAGGCAGGAAGACCAGACAGGAGTGAATTGCAATAGTCAATGCGAGACATTATGAAGGAGAGAACGAGTTTTGCAGTTGTTTCGACAGAGAGATACTTCCTGATCAGGCTTATACGATGGAGGTTATAGTAGCAAAATCTGGCAGTTTGAGAAACAAAGTTGTTCATGGACAGGGTAGAGTCAATGCAGACACCAAGGTTTTTAGCTGAATCAGAAATTGGGATTGATGTGTTACATAATGGGAGAGAAAGAGGAAGGAGCTGAGAAAGTTTCTGATGAGTGCCATTGAGGATAGCTTCTGTCTTATCGTCGTTAAGCTGAAGTTTATGTCATCCAGTTCTTAATGTCTAAGTAACACTCAGTGGTGCGAGTCAACAGGCGCTGTATATTATCAGGTGAGTCACTGTCTTGAAGTTGGGTGTCGTCAGCATAGAAGTGGTGTTTTATAGAGTGGGAGTTGATGATGGTGGACAGGGGGGAGGTGTAAAGAGTGAAAAGAACAGGGCCAAGGACAGATCCTTGTAGAAACCACAAGAGTAGTATATAATTCATCGGCAAGGTTTTGTGACTTTTCAGAAAGGAGACGGGATGCATCAGATGAAAAAGTGGAGAGGTCGATAGATTTGAGATTGCGTCGAGTCACTGTGCGTGTGGTACGGGAAGGAGGAGAAATGGCAAGAGAACAGAGAATTGCAGAGTGGTCAGATGGAAGGGCTGAAGTTAGACGGGTAGAAAGAACTAAGCAGTTGTCAGTAACTGAATTTGTGGTGATCACGAGAAATGATAATAATAAATAATATATTTTATTTATATAGCGCAAAATCTTGATAAAATCAAATCTAAGCGCTGAGCGTATACATGCATACATACCTACATACATATGAGCGTATACATGCATACATACATGCATACATACTTACATACATAAATCTAGCTGAGCGTATACATGCATACATACATACATACATAAATCTAAGCGTATACATGCATACATACATACATACATACATACATACATACATACGTACGCACATGCATACATAATAATTATAATATTTATGATCCAGTCAAGAGTGTGACCTTTCTGATGGGTTGGTTCAGAAATGTGTTGAGTCATATTGTGATTGGACAGCGAGTTGATGATATGTCTTGTGTCATAACGGTGAGTGTTGTCATAGTGGACATTGATGTCACCTAGAATGATGAGATTTCCAGGTAAGAGGCAGTAGTAGTCAAGTAGTTGGTCAAAGTCAGAGAGAAACGTGGATGTGGTGAGCTTGTTGGCAGAGCTAGGTGGAGGTCGATAGACACAGGAGAAGGTGATGGGGTGAGGGGTGGATCGGAAGGATACTTCAACGTGCTCGAAAGAAGGATGTGCATGTATGTCTACTGGATATGTGCCATTTGTTTGTGTGTTTGCATATGGGTGTGTGTATGTGTGCATTTGTATGTTTAAATGATCATGTGTATCTTTGTGAGTGTGTTTGCATGTGTGTATGTGCATGTACGTGTGTATGTATATGTGTATATGTATATACATACATGTTGAGAGAGAGAAAGAGGGACACACACACATACACACACACACATATATAAATATATATGTATGTATGTATGTGTGTATGTATACATATATATATATATATATATATATATATATACATATATATTATACATATATATATATATATATATATATGTATATATGTACAAGAAAACAAACGAGGCAGTCTTGAAGGAGACAGACGCAAGACGATAATTAAGGAAGTAGATTAGAAAAAAAGACAAGCAATATTTAGAGGACATTTTATGAGGAAAGAGAACTTCAAAGCATCTGATCATAACAGAAAACATGCAAGGAAACAGAGCACCAGGTAGACCTATGGAGAAAACAATGGACGAACTTGCAGGATGGCTGAGGTCAGAGAGGGTGGGTCATGTGCTTGCGGCGAAGAGAGATGAATTCGTTTGGGAGGCCATGTTCGTCAACGCTACATGCAGAGTACATGATGATGATATACTATGTATATGTATATATATATATGTGGTGTGTTGTGTGTGTGTGTGTGTGTGTGTGTGTGTGTGTGTGTGCGCGTGTATGTGTGTGTGTGTGCGTGTGTGTGTTGATGTGTGTGTGTGTGTGCTGTTGTGTGTGTGTGTGTGTGGGGTGTATGTGTGTTTGTGTGTGTGCGTGTGTGTGTTGTTGTGCGTGTGTGTGTGTTGTGTGTGTTGTTGTGTGTGTGGTGTGTGTTGTGTGTGTTTTGGTGGTGTGTGTGTTGGCGTGTGTGTGTGTGTGTGTGTGTGTGTGTGTGCGTGTTTTGTGTGTGTGTGTGTATGTGTGTTGGCGTGTGTGTGTGTGTGTGTGTGTGTGTGTGTGTGTGTGGTGTTGGGTGTGTGTGTGTGTGTGCGCGCGCGTGTGGTGTGTGTGTGTGTGTGTGTGCGGCGGGTGTGTGTGTGTGTGTGTGGTGTATGTGTGTGTGTGTGTGTGTGTGTGTGTGTGTGTTGTGCGTGTGGTGTGTGTGTACATGTATATGTAACTCATCATCGTCATCATGATGTGCCTTGGCACATGGCGTTGGTGATCATGGTCCTTCACGCAAATCTATCCTTGTCACTATAAGTATATATCCCACCCCTTTTCTCCTCAACCACTCTTGAAGACCACGTAATATTTTCTCCTTGGATCTACCTGGTATTCTTTTTTCTCCAGCATTATGTTTATGCCATTTGTGAATTACAGTACACCAAACATTCTCTGACATGGGATGTTTGAGCTATAGAAATGGAATTGTTACAATTGTTATTATCGTTCTTCTTCTTCTCCTTCTCTTTCTCCTTCTTCTCCCCCTCTTCTTCCTCTATATAATTTCATGGTTATCATTATCACTATTCCAATTATGTCAACATGCAAAGTCAGAACAAGATCGAAGCAGCTGAAATGTGGTTTCTAAGAAGAATGTTAAGAGTTCCATGGTGTGTGTGTGTGTGTGTGTGTGTGTGTGTGTGTGTGTGTGTGTGTGTGTGTGTGTGTGTGTGTGTTGTGTGTGTGTGTGTATGTGTCTGTGGTGTGTGCTGTGTGTGTGTGTGTATGTGTGTGTCTGTGTGTGTCTGTGTCTGTGTCTCTCTGTGTGTGTGTGTGTGTCTGTGTGTTCGTTTCTTGATTTAACGTCTTTTCACTATAAGTGATATCAGACGGGTAAAAATGGCATGGAGGATGATTTTTTTTGTTTGGGGGGGGGGGGGGGGGGGAGGAGAGGGAAAGAAGGGAACAGAGTAAGAGACGGAAAACAAATTAAAAGGAATCGGCAAGGTCTTTAGAAAAATGATATGGATGAACAGAGAAATGAAACTAGAACAACGCTAACATCAAATGTAAAAGAAAAATCGTCATAAAAAGCAAAACAAAACAAAATAAAAACCAGAAGAACAAGAAAACCAATATAAGATAATGATAATTAAAATATAACCTTAAAGTAACGCATTAACAGGACTGTGAACCAATGATTCTGAAATTTTAACTAACAGAACTTGATCTGATATCACTTCTTTAAAATGCTTTTCAAGATAGTTTCCTTGTGTAAACATATTTGGTAAAAAATAACGAAGCTTTCTGCAGTAAAAAAAACAGTGATACAATGTGAATTGTTCACTGCAAATACA
>JAPXFY010000034.1:41261261-41266261 GCA_030674185.1 Monoplex corrugatus
GCGTGGGGAGGGGGGGTGGGGGAGAACTCAAAGAACGCAACAGCAGACAGGATCCTCAGATTCTGTTGCTGAGGTGCAGCAACAAATATTTCAGGTGTACAGAGAGTGATCAAGGTTTGGAACAACATTACAGTCTGAATGATATTCCTACGTTTCTACCACTATCATCCAACAAAATTTGATCACCTTAAGCAAACGTTTATTGATGTTTCTTCTCTGGTCAAAGTAAAAAAAATCTTAACAGCTCGAACATTCTTTTGTATAACGCATACGTGTTTGTTTCGTTGTTTCAAAATGTTGCTGTATGATTATTTTTGTGTCATAGAAAAAACAAAAAGAAAAAGCCAAGAACATCACTACTGCCATGGCTAGGTTTCAGTAAAGGCAGTGTCACACCAGGTGAGATTGTCAATTATCCAGAACAAGAATTCTACAGTCAGTCTATGTCACACTCTCACCTGTCTGGTTCTACTTATGCTATTATAATGGGCGAGTTCAATCAGTTGGTACCTAGTCTAGATGTTTTGGTTTCTGATAATAGACATAAAAATATTATACAAAAGATTGTTTTAAGTTTAACTAAAGGCCTCTCTCTGTTTCTCTCTCTGTCTCTGTCTCTGTTTGCCTGTCTCTTTCTGTCTCTTTCTCTCTCTCTCCCCTCTCAGCATGTATGTATGTATGTATACACACACATATACATATATATATATATATATATATATATATATATATATAATATATATATAGATATATTTCTATATCTACATATCTATGTACATATATATGCAGATATATACATGTATATGTCTGTTTTATATATATATATATTATATATATACATATATGATATATGTATAATAAATATATACATAACATACGACTGTGTATTCAACCCCAGATTTCAAAGTAATTTTGAAAAACATCAGAAAGTCATTCCTCCTTTAGGAATCCATATCCATCCTCATATGGAAAAAGGCAGATATGAATTTAGCACTTGTTAACGACTTCTCGAAATGTCCAGACAGCCCACCGTGGACCATGAAAACACTGAAGGTTTGTTATGATCTACCTTCCATAAAGACAGTACCAGTTCACTGGCGTACATGTCGCTTTATGCAGAACTGTGTCAGACATTTCCATACTCCCACAGAATCTTCAGTGACGGATCCAAGTCTGAAGAAAGTGTTTCTGTTTATATTGCTGAACTGATGGCTCTGGTTTTGGCACTATAAATGGTGTCCAAATCTAAGCATAAAGATTTTCTCTTTTTTTTTTTGACTCACTTTCCGCTTTGCAGGCAATTGCAAGCCGAAGCATTAGTCACCCAGAGCTTCTGAGGTTCTTTGAACTGTTTTCTACTCTTACAGATGAAGGTTACTGTGTGGTTTTTGCCTGGATTCCTGGCCATGTTGGTACTGGAGGCAATGAAAAGGTCAACTACC
Organism: Monoplex corrugatus; assembly: GCA_030674185.1. NCBI lineage: Eukaryota > Metazoa > Mollusca > Gastropoda > Littorinimorpha > Ranellidae > Monoplex > Monoplex corrugatus. The sequence goes on from JAPXFY010000034.1 coordinate 41,262,704, forward strand.
TGGCCAAGAAGGCCACCAGGAAAAAGCTGTCTAAATCCTTGACCCCTTACACCGATATCAAATCGAAAGTACACAGTTACGTGAGAAATGTTCGGCAGGAGGATTGGAATGAACAGATAACAAACTTTTCGAAATCTGCCCTAACCTGAAAGAAATTTTCCCATTTGCTGCAGAACACCGTCAGAAAGAGACAGTGTAATGTAGTCACACATGGGTTACACATCCTACACTCATTCGTAGCTTTTATAAAATGAAGAAGCACCGTGGTGCTTGCCATGTGACGAACAATTGAGCATCAGACACCTCCTTCTTGATTGCTGGGACTTGTATGATGTGAGACAAATTCATTACATGGCGGACTCCTTAAAAGACCTCTTCCGAGACGTCCCTTCTGATGCAATTTTCCAGTTTTTACAAGAGATCAATTGATTTCACCTGATATGATTTTACGTGTGAGTATGGCTTTCTTTAATTACATTTTAGTCTTGCAAGGTTAAATGTGAGCATGGTTTGTAACGGTTGTCTTTTATCTTAACATGGTTCTCTTTTGACGTGGATTTAACCCTGATATGGCTCTAGTAATAGGAACGCTGGAGGGAAAGAGAGCACCAGTTAGATCCAGGGAACAAATATTGGATGGACTTGCAGAGTGGCTAAGGACAGAGAGGGTGGAAGATGTGCTTGCGGCAACAAGGGACAGATGCATACGGAGGGCCATGATCGACAACGCCATATGGCAAGGCACTTGATGATGATAATGATGGCTCTAGTAGTCGGCTGGGCTATAAGCAATAAGAATTTGAACCTGTGTGTGTGTGTGTGTGTGTGTGTGTGTGTGTGTGTGTGTGTGTGTGTGTGTTGTGTGTGTGTGTGTGTGTGTGTGTGTGTGTGTGTGTGTGTGTGTGTGTGTGTTGTGTGTGTGTGTGTGTGTGTGTGTGTGTGTGTGTGTGTGTGTGTGTGTGTGTTGTGTGTGTGTGTGTGTGTGTGTGTGTGTGTGTGTGTGTGTGTGTGTGTGTGTGTGTGTGTGTGTGTGTGTGTATGTGTGTTGTGTGTGTGTGTGTGTGTGTGTGTGTGTGTGTGTGTACATGTAGATAGCCTGAATAAACGCCATATCATCATCATCATCATCATCGGGTGCCCTGCCGCATGGCGTTGGCGACCATATACTTCAAACCATCTCTATCTCTCGTTGCCCCAACATCTCCCCCACCCTCCTCATCCCCAGCCACTCTGCAAGTCCGTCCAGCATTCTCTCCCTTGGTCTACCCGATGCTCTCTTTCCCTCCAGCTTTCCCGTTGTGATCAGGTGCTCCAAATCCCCCTTCCTCATAAAATGGCCTATAAATGTTGCTTGTCTTTTCCTAATCTTCTTTATGAGTGATCTACTTGTGTCTGCCTCCATCAAGACTGTCTCCTTTGTTTTCTTTGCTGTCCATGGAACTCTCAACATTCTTCTGAGAAACCATATCTCCGCTGCCTCGATCCTGCTCTGGCTTTGCTTGCTGACTGTCCACGCCTCGCATCCGTACAACAGTATTGATTCTATATAACATTCAAGGACTCTCTTTTTGATGTTAATTGATAGGCATTTGTGGGTAAGAATGCTTGTCATCTTCTTGAATGCTGTTTTGGCTTGGCCGATTCTGCCAACTCTTTGCGATGTGCATCTGCTTTCTGATGAAATGACCGTTCCCAGGTATTTGAACTTATTAACCTGTGTCAAGGTTGTACCATTTGCTGTTATTTCGCATGAGGGGATTTCATCTTTTTTACTGATCACCATGACTTCAGTCTTCCTGCTATTTAGTTCCAACCCCTTACCTTTGCTTTCTATTTCTAGCATATTCACAAGGTTTTGTAGGTCCCTTTCATTTTCTGCAATTAGCTCGGTGTCATCTGCGTACCGAATGTTGTTTATCATTTTCCCTCCAACCTTTAATCCAGGGTCTTCTTCTAGGTTTCTCGTGATGTTTTCGCTATATAGTGAAAACATATCTGGTGACAAAACACAATCCTGTCTGACTCCTCTTTTGATGTTTGGAAAGAGCTTATATTGTTTTCTATTCTCATTGCAGCTGTTTGTTCCAAGTACATATTCCTGATTATTCGTAGATCTTTTCCATCAACATTGAGTCTCTCCAGTTGGTTGATCAATTCTTCATGTCGTACCCGATCGAAAGCCTTGGTATAGTCAACAAAGCATAAATACAAATCCTTATTCATCTCAATTGACCTCTCTATGATAGTTCTTAGGATGTATATGGCATTAATAGTTCGTTTCCCTTCCACAATTCCACACTGTTCTTCTGCTATTTCTCTTTTGAAACTATTCCTTGTCCTCATCATGATTATTCTTAACAGGATTTTTGTTACATGACTCATCAAACTGATTGTGCGATGGAGTTCGCATTCTATAGCCCCTGTCTTCTTTGAAAGTGCAATGAAAATTGATTTTGACATATCTTTGGGGATATTTCCAGTGTCATAAATTTAATTTAGGAGGACTTATTTTTTCTATGCCAAATTCCTCCAGGGCTTCAATCATCTTTGTAGTTATGTTGTCTGGTCCTGGGGCTTTTCTGGTTTCATCTTTTTCAGTGCTGCTCTAACTTCATCTTTCATTATGGGTGGTCCTTCAAAGTTCTTTTTTATAATGTGTTCTTCGTTTCTGTCATCCTCAAAAAGGTCTTTAATGTACTCTCCCCATCTGTCTAATATTTTTTTCTTTTTCCATGATAAGCGTACCATCTTTCGATTTTAAGCAACCAGTTGATGTGCATGTATTTTTCCTGTGGACATTTTTTTCAATTCGTCTGTACATACCCTGATGATCCATTTTGTGTCGTTCTTCTATCTCTTTGCATTTTGTGTTCAGCCAAGCTTCCTCAGCTTCATTGCACCTATACCTGATTTCTTTGTTTATCTTCATGTATATCTCCTCGTTTCTCTTTGTCTTTCCTCCTTTCCTCCATCAGGCCCAGAATTTCATTAGTCATCCAGCTCTTTTTGGCTTTTCTATTTGCCTTAGGGATTTCCTCACAAGCTTCATTCATAGAATTTCTCAACTTTGTCCATTGTTCCTCACTGTCACCAACGTCTTCCAGAGCACTGAATTTGTTTTGAACATGTACATTAAATTTTTGACGTATCATTTCATGTGGCTTTAAGAGTCGACGGTTTAGTTTGATGTTGCTTTTGGTCTGTTTCCTTTTCCTCAATTTCAGCCTAAACCTTCCCACTACCGGATTGTGGTCACTGTTGCAGTCTGCGCCTGGTAGTGTTTATGCTGACAGTAAAGAATTTCTAAATCTTTTGTTGATCAGGATGTAGTCAATTTGATTTTTGGTATTATCTCCTGGACTCATCCAAGTCCATTTTCTTCTGTTAGGCTGCTCAAACCAGGTGTTTCCTACTATGAACTCATTCATCTGTGCCCATTCTACAAGTCCCCCCCCCCCCTTTCATTTTGTGTACCAAGGCCATGAGGTCCAACTATATCCTCCACCCTATCCTGTCCCACTTTAGCATTAAAATCTCCCATTATGACTGTAACTTCTT
>JAPXFY010000034.1:41271261-41281261 GCA_030674185.1 Monoplex corrugatus
TGAATGGTGGAGGCAGGAAGACCAGACAGGAATGCATTGCAATAGTCAGTGCGAGACATTATGAAGGAGAGAACGAGTTTTGCAGTTGTTTCGACAGAGAGATACTTTTTGATCAGGCTTATACGATGGAGGTGATAGTAGCAAAATCTGGTAGTTTGAGAAACAAAGTTGTTCATGGAGAGGGTAGAGTCAATGCAGACACCAAGGTTTTTAGCTGAATCAGAAATTGGGACTGATGTGTTACATAATGGGAGAGAAAGAGGAGGCAGCTGAGAAAGTTTCTGACGAGAGCCAATGAGGATAGCTTCTGTCTTGTCGTCATTAAGCTGAAGTTTATTGTATGTCATCCAGTTCTTAATGTCTGAGTAACACTTAGTGGTGCAAGTCAAGAGGCGTTGTATATTGTCAGGTGAGTCACTGTTTTGAAGTTGGGTGTCATCAGCATAGAAGTGGTGTTTTATAGAGTGGAAGTTGATGATGGTGGACAGGGGGGAGGTGTAAAGAGTGAAAAGAACAGGGCCAAGGACAGATCCTTGTGGAACACCACAGGTCAGGTATGCAGGTTGAGAGTAAGTGCCATTGATGAGAACAGTTTGTTTTCTGTTTGATAAATACGAAGTGAACCAGGAGAGAGCAGTGTCAGAGATGCCAAAAGTATGATGAAATCTAGAAAGGAGAATACCATGATCAATGTTATCGAAGGCTGCAGACAGATCAAGGAGTGTGCGGAGAGAGACTTTGCCAGTATCAGTTGCAAGGAGGAGATTGTTGAGAATGTGTAGTAGGGCAGTTTCAGTGCTATGCACTGGCGGTTGGCTGACTGGAAGACAGGTGAGGAGGTAGACAGGTGAGAGTTCAGCTGGTTGAGGACAACTTTTTCAAGGAGTTTTGACAAGAAAGAGAGATTAGAGACAGGCCGGTAGTTTTTCAGTTCATTTGGGTCTAAATTGTATTTCTTGAGGAGAGGGTGAACAATAGCAGACTTGAAAGAATCTGGGACAGTTCCAGTTTGGAGAAAATTGTTGATGATGTCAGTGATGAATGGGAGGAAAGTAGGGAGACAGTTCGAGTAGAGAGAACCTGGAAGAGGATCCAGTTCGCAGGTTTTGAACGACATGGATCTGATTGTGTTGAGAATTTCTTCTTCTGAGACTGGGGTAAAAGTAGTAAAAGGTGTGCCAGAGAAGAAAGGGTCAGGTGGGCATGGTTGACAGGGTGTCCTGTCAAGCCTGTCACGAAGAGTGTGTTTTTTGATGGTGAAATATTTGGAGAATACAGATGGGAGTTCTTCATTTGTGTGTTTTGTTGGGAGAGGTAAATATTTTCGTGTGCCAAGGAGATAATTCATGGTTGTAAAGAGTTCTTTTGAAGAAGAGACATTCAGGATTTTGGTTTGGGAAAAGCTTGTTTTTGCAGATGCAATGAGGTTGGATACTTTTGTTTTAGAGGCTTGGAAAAGTTGCATAATTATGTACAGTGAGTTTGGATTTGCACCAGCGGCGCTCTGCTCTGCAGCGGGCAGGTTTTGCACAGGCAATCTCATGAGTGAGCCAGGGGGTAGGGGGGTGGTCAGGTAAAAGACGGGTTGTGGCTGGAGCATGAGTGTCCAGAAGATGGTGGAGAGTAGTATAGAATTCATCAGCAAGGTTATGTGACTTTTCAGAAAGGAGACGGGAGGCATCAGATGAAAAAGTGGAGAGGTCGATAGATTTGAGATTGCATCGAGTCACTGTGCGCATGGTACGGGAAGGAGGAGAAATGGCAAGAGAACAGAGAATTGCAGAGTGGTCAGATGGAAGGGCTGAAGTTAGACGGGTAGAAAGAACTAAGCAGTTGTCAGTAGCTGAATTGTGGTAATCACGAGAAATGATCCAGTCAAGAGTGTGACCTTTTTGATGGGTTAATTCAGAAATGTGTTGAGTCATATTGTGATTGGACAGCGAGTTGATGATATGTCTTTTGTCATAACGGTGAGTGTTGTCATAGTGGACATTGATGTCACCTAGAATGATGAGATTTCCAGGTAAGAGGCAGTAGTAGTCAAGTAGTTGGTCAAAGTCAGAGAGAAACGTAGATGTGGTGAGCTTGTTGGCAGAGGTAGGTGGAGGTCGATAGACACAGGAGAAGGTGATGGGGTGAGGGGTGGATTGGAAGAATAATTCAACGTGCTCGAAAGAAGGATGGGAGAAAGGCAGAGACTGCGAGAAAGACAGGCGGGAATGGAGTGAGTCGTTGTAGAGGATGGCGATACCACCATCTCAGGATGAGCGATGGAAAGGAGCAAGCCTGTAACCACTTGGAGTGAGACTCGCATGTATATGTTCATGACCAAGGGGGTTAAGCCATGTTTCGATGATAAAAGCAATATCAACATGCTCATCTGCGATGAAGTCAGCAATGACATCCGCTTTGCCATCTTTGCATGTTGACTGAGAGTTAAAAAGGCATATTTTTAGTTTGCCAGAGTCACATGGCGGTGGCCGAGGTGGAGATGAAGGCGGCACCGACAGGACAGAAGATGAAGGCGACACACCAGCGGGACAGAAGATGAAGGCAGCATCAACAGAACAGAAGACGAAGGCGGCACCCGCAGGAGAGAGGATGAAGGGGGCATCAACGGGACAGAAGATGAGGACAGCGCCGGTGGGACAGAAGATGAAGGCGGCACTGGCGGGACAGAAGGTGAAGGCAGCACCAGCAGGACAGAAGGTGTAGGCGGCACCATCAGGACAGAAGGTGAAGGCGAAGATGGCAGAGGAGGAGACGAAGTCTGCAGCAGCAAGGTCGAGGGCAGGGGCAGTGGAGGAGACGATGAAGCAGTAGACGAAGTGTGGTGTTGGACTGGTTCAGCTGGGGACGTCCAGCTCGAAAGGATCGCAGAGTGCGGGGCTTACGTCTCCACCGAGGTAGCACTTGCTGTGTTTGAAAAGTGTCAGTCCAATTTGTTTTATGAAGGACGCGTCCATTATTGCAAGCCAGTCGGGAAAGGATGATATTTGCAGGTTGGTGTGTGGGTTGGTCAGTTCACAACACACTTGAAACCAGAGAACAACAAAGGTTTTTGGGAGCTGTAGCGTTGGGCGAAGACATTAGGCCAAAATGTAAACACAGTTCACAGTTAAATGTCAGACTTGAGCGGCTGAATTAAAATGATGAAAAGTGGGTATATAAAACTTTAAAATCAGATTATCTGGTAAAATATTCAAAATATTTTTTAAAAATATTTACATCACCATATTTCGGGATTTAAGAGGAACAAACTGATACAAAATTCAATGCATAAAATCAAATAGAACCACGACAACATCACTGTAAAACACCACACACACTTTTGCTGCCTGCTAGCGTGACATCTACTCACTCTGTGTGTGTGTGTATGGAGGGGGGGGGGGGTGCCCAACCTCTCCATTTGCAAAAGATACTAGTTGTTTTTAAATTCCTTAATACAGATGTACCACAGTCTTTCACTGTTCTTTCTCTCCCTCTGATTCATAGAACTGGAACAACTTGCACCTTCATCTATTTGATATTCACAAACCCTGACGCCTTTTAGGTCAAATTTGTGTTGCAAATAATTAACGTGCTAAAATCTATGTATCTACCTTTTTATCTATCTATGTATGTATCTATCTATGTATCTATCTTTATATCTATGTGTCTATCTATGTATATATCTGTCTATGTATCTATGTATTTATCGATCTATCTATCTATGTATCTGTCTGTCTGTCTCTCTCTCTGTGTCTCTCTCTCTCTCGATATATATATATATATATATATATGTATATATATAAATATTATATACAAATATATATATACATATATATGTATATATATATACATACATATATATATATATATATATATATATGTATATATATGCATATATATATATATATATAAATATATATATATATATATATATATATTCCAGATTAACCAAAAAACAAGACAAGAAACTAGAATGTTGAGCCCAGTACATTGGCCTGTGTGTGGCCTTCCTCGGAGGACTGTTTATTTACTAATCTCTCTATGTATGTATGTATGTGTGTATGTATGTATGTATGTATGTATATATGTGACTGGTTCTTGCGAACGGGGTCACAAGTCGCAACGTGTGAACTGAGGTACGGGCCTGAAAAGGTGGTGAGGGTCGATCTGGGTGATTTGAGATTTTTGTTCCTACACATTGTCTGACCATTAATCTATTAATTATGGCAAAGATTAAAGTGAAATTTGGGCTGAAAGAGTGTTAAAATAACATTTTAAAGTGATAACCCATCGAGAATGTGCAGATTTTTCCCGTGTTTGAGCTTTAATTTAGGCCATGAAACCGTACAGGGCCTCAGCATATCGCATACCGTTGGAATCAGCTCGCGAAATAGCTAGTATGTAGTGCAGAACCACTTTATCTATCACTTCACTAAGCTTGATGAAAACAGAATACTGGTTGCTAAGGAAAAAGCAGAGAATTTTTGTTGTCCTTCTTTAACTCTGCTTTTCTCAAAATGGCCGTCCCATCACCCACTCCCTTTAAATTACTGTAACTCGCTCGATTTTCCAGTTAGACAGTTGAATTATACATCATTGGAAAGAGCATTTTTTCTGCTTTCCGGTGATATAAATATCTCTATACCCCCAAAATTAAGTTGTGACCCCATTCGTGAGAACAGGTCACATATGTATGTATATATGTATGTATGTATGTATGTATATATACATATATAATATACATATATATACAAACACATATATATATACATATATACATATATATATATATATATGTATATGTATGTATGTATGTATTTGTGTGTGTGTCTCTGTCTGTGTGTGTGGTGGTGGTCTTTGATTTAATGTCTATTCACTAAAGTGATTTTAGACAAACAAAAAAACAAAACAAAACGAAAAAGGGGGAGGGGGTGATAGAGGAGGAGTGAAGAGAATATTTGAAAATTGTCAATTTTGAACTTGAGAAAAGATGATCCAGAAAACAACTGTTTTGAAGAGGGGAAGGTAAAACTAACAAATAACGTTACCATAATTAACGATTTAAACAAACAAACTAACAAACAAAATTGATAAATATCTGGAAGAAATGAAGAAAAAAAATAAAACTAATAATTGACTAACCATAACAGTGAACAAGTGAAATAACATTTTAAAGGTAATTCGCTATAGGACTTTTTGACATGCTAACCAAAAATTCATACACACCACCGTAGAAAACATCTCCAAAACAGAAATTAAACTGAGATCAGATACCGACTTTCCAAAAAGAGCTAAATCAATATCTTCACAGGTCACTCTTGCAACATACACATCTGACGTCATGAAAGGCTCAGGAATTGATCTACACGTAGATCCTGTACATATAAGACCTTCCTTTTCGCCAGTACCCAGTTGGGAACTCCAAAGAGCACAATTTGACGTACACCACACTAATTTAAAAAAAGGAGACAATATAAACTTACTGGCAAGTCGGGTTAAATGTCATATAGACGACTTATATTCCGATCATTTGAAAATTTACACTGATGGATCAGTAATTGAAAGAAAAGCAGGCTCAGCGTTTTTAATACCTGCTCTCAAAATTGAAAAATCTTTCTACATAGGACTTGATAAATCTGTCTTTACAGCTGAACTCTTTGCAATATTAATGGCTTTAAACTTTATGATAAGTCTTCCTAGGACAATTTTTCAAATACTTTTTTGCGTTGATTCAAAATCAGTACCTCAGGCTCTTGAATTATCAAAATTACAAACAAGATCAGAAATGATTCTGGAAATTAGTCACTTGATTCATAATTTATCTTTAAGAGGCACTGATATTACTTTCTGCTGGATACCTTCTCATAGTTCTTTTCGTTATAATGATAAAGTTGACAGGGCTACCAAACGGGGAGCTAATAACTCACCAGATTCAAACAATATCCAGCTTTCTCTCTCGTTACACGAGAATTACACTTTAGTAGACAACTACGTCTGGAAGCAGTTCCAATTAAAACAGAAAAAGTATGATAAATGTCACATGAACTTTGAAGTTAGCAAAATACTTAAGCAGCTTCATGCCAGCAGAATTATACAATCCCTTATGTATAGATGGAAACTTGATGCATTCAAAACAAAATACACCAAGAACATAGTGTATCTGTGTGGAAAGAAGATAACACATAGTCATATTCTTTCTTGCGTTAAGGTAAAACGACATATTCCAACACTATCTATGAGTACAGTTTCTGATATATTTGCTTCATCATCATTACTGTCTGTGTGTGTGTTTGTGTTTGTGTGTGTTTCTGTCTGTGTGTTTGTGTGCGTGTGTAAGTGCTTATGTGTGTGTGTGTGTGTGTGTGTGTGTGTGTGTGTGTGTGTGTGTGTGTGTGTGTGTGTGTGTGTGTGTGTGTGTGTGTACATAAATATATTGTGGGGCAGACACCAGACATACAGACAGACAGACAGACATATATGCAGATCTAGTTGTAGTTCACAAATATTTACAACGAAAACGTATCAAAAAATATTTCCAAAAGAGAAGCACAACCCCCTCTCAATTGAATCAATTTTCTGTAGTTGATTTAATTTGCTTTTAAAAATATAGTTTCTACACCAGTCTCAATATGATCGTGGAATATATTTACGAGATATTTTGTTCTCACATCTCACATCATGCTGTACGTTCTATAACATTCCAGGACCGCAGGGACTGTCTTTGTTTGCGTGGCCTTGATAACTTTAACATCATTCACACTCATTTATTCCAAATTATAGACAGATCAGTAATCCCATAAAAGGTTTTGTTCTGATACCTTTCAAATAGCATTTGTATCTGAAAATTTGTTTGAAATGACAATACGTTGCAAAGCTTTTAATTGGTGATTTTCATTGACCATTCTTCCATAATATTACCGAGTTACATCTCTTTGGACAGAAATTAATTTCATTTGTAATGGGGCATGGCTGAGACTCATTAAAGCCTGGAGTGTATGTAAGCAGTCCTTAATACATTTACCCGAATTTTCTTCGGTTGAAAATTTCTGGGAGTTTGGTTAGTTTTGAGTGAAAACAAGCTGAAGATGAATGATGATAAAACTGAGCTTATTGTTATTGGTATTAAGTCAAAGGTCAATCAGGTTACTCATGCCCCCATGTCTATCTCTGGTTGTAATGTATCTTTCTCTCAAACTGTTACAAACCTTGGCTTCTACCTGGATGAAACACTGTCTATGGAAGCCCATGTCAAACAGTTGTGCCGTACTCTGTACTATCAGCTACGCAGAATAGGTAAGATTCGCTCCTTCCTTTCCACTGATGCTACCAACAAGCTTGCTGTCTCTTTCATACTATCTAGACTGGACTATTGTAACTCTCTATTCGCAGGTCTCCATGACAATCAACTATTTAAACTTCAGCGCATACAGAACCATGCGGCTCGCCTTGTTCTCTGCAAGCCCAGGCGTGAGAGTGCAAAATCTCTGCTTAGAACACTTCATTGGCTCCCGGTAAAGGCTAGGATTCAATATGAAGTTGCCTTTCTCTGCTTTCAGTGTATCTATCACGAGAACATGCCATCCTATCTTGCCAACCTCCTGCAGGGTTACAAACCTTCTCGAACGCTCCGCTCTTCTGACACCTCACTGTTGACTGTTCCTCGCTTCTCTCTAGACACCTTTGGTAAAAAATCTTTCTCTGTCTTTGGCCCAAATGTATGGAACTATCTACCACTGTTTCTCAACCTTCAAACGGCACCTGAAAACCCACCTCTTTCAAACTCATCTAACCCGAAGAGCCTTAGTTTGCAAGTCTGTCATCAGACTAATCTCTCCTGCCTGTATAACAGTATTTTGTATAAGGGCCTATAGAGCAAGGTGTGTGTGTGTGCGTGCATGTGTGTATGTGTGTGTGTGTGTGTGTGTGTGTGTGTGTGTGTGTGTGTGTGTGTGTGTGTGTGTGTGCGCGCGCGCTTGAGTGAGCATGTGTGTGTATCACTGTATGTGTACAGCTGAGGAGGGGATAGGGGAGAAATTGAGTGGGAAAGAGACTGAAATACTTTAAGAAACTTTTTTAAACCTTTGTTTGTATGTAAATTGTAATGTATGATATGCAAATAGTTTATAATTTGTGAGGTAATTTTGATTGTCAAAGTGTTAATGCTGTAATACTGAAGTTATAATGTTTTTCATGTATATGGAATAGAATTTTTCTGTTTTTATCTTCATTCAAAGTATTGATTATAATTTTATGTACAACTATTGCATGCATAAACACACACACGCGCATGCAAACATAGCACACGCACACACTCACACACACACACACACACACACACACACACACACACACACACACACACACACACACACATTCTTACAAACACACACGCACCACACACAACGCACACGCACGCACACACACACGTACACACATACACACACACACGTACGCAAGCACACACACGCAGCAATATATAAACACAGTATGCCTCTTTATTCATATGAGAAATCTGTTAATCTTTCTTCATTACATAAGTCAGTGTTTAAATTTTAATATTCTGTGGTTTCTTATGTGTCTTCTTACTTGTATAGCTTTAGTGTTTGTTGTTATCTTATTGTATATGTAATTGTGAACATTTTTTATCACCTTTTGCTTTTCTTGCGAAATGTAAGGCGCTGGTGAACATGTTTTTATATGGAATATGCGCTATACAAATAAACATTATTATTATTATTTTAATAAGTATCTACACACATGGTGGATTCTATTGATTACTCCAAGTAATCCCCACCCCTCCCCCACCCCAGGCAAAAAGGGTGCTTTGTATTTAAACATTTGACACCCTCCATTTGCGCTGTATTAAACTTGATACAATACAGAAGAATAAAAAATCCCATTGACCATATTGTCTGCATCAGATTGATCACTTGTCCTTAGTTGAACTCTGTCTGTTTGCCTGTCTGTCTGTCTGTTTGTCTGTCTTTCTGTGTCTCTTTCTCTCTGTCTGTCTGCTTGTTTGTCTGCCTCTCTTTCTCTGTCTCTCTTTCTCTCTCTCTCTCTCATTTTTGGTTTCAATGGGTGTGTGTCTGCGTGTGTGTATGTGTGTGTGTGTGTGTGTGTGTATGTGTGTGTGTGTGTGTGTGTGTGTGTGTGTGTGTGTGTGTGTGTGTGTGTGTGTTTGTGTGTGTGTGTGTTTATGTGCAAAAAGAAAAGAAGGAAACAAAGAGAAAGAGAGAGAGAAGGGAACACATATGCTCTCTCTCTCTCTTTCACACACACACACATACACAATACTCTCACACACACTCGCACAAGCACATACACTGCACTCATCCACTCCTTTCTCTCACACACAGACACTGGTCATGGGCATAAACACACAACAAGGAAAAAACTTATTATGTGTCTCATATGACCCATCGTCGACATTATTATATTTTGACATTGTGCAGTTGACAGGTCATTAATCTGTCAATGCCAGTAAAAATGTGGTCGGCTGAAAGCATTTTGTCAGCGTTTTATTCTTTCATATTATATATATATATATGTGTCAGTTTTGCAGTTTCTCAGTTAGAGACAATGACAGTCTCTTATTAGAGGTAAACGAAAATCTCTCAGTGAGAGACAATTTTTTTCAACAAAGAAAGATCAAATTCTCTCGTTGTATAAAGGTGAACATTTCCTACTAATTGTGATTTTAATTATGTAGATTTACTAATGTATAGGGCAATAGTCTGGGTAGAACGTTTTAAAGAAATTGGCACTCTACAGAGAATTGTTATACATAAACATTATGACAGAGAAAAACTATTGTACGCATGTAACATGAAAACACATACTATATATATATATATATATATATATATATATATATATATATATATATATATATATATATATATATATATATATATATATATAGTATGTGTTTTCATGTTACATGCGTACAATAGTTTATATATATATATGTATATATATATATATATATATATATATATACATATAT
>JAPXFY010000034.1:41283761-41287241 GCA_030674185.1 Monoplex corrugatus
TAATCTTCCTTATGAATGATCTTCTTGTGTCTGCCTCCATCAAAACAGTCTCGTTTCTTTTCTTTGATGTCCATGGAGCTCTCAACATTCTTCTTAGAAACCACATCTCGGCTGCCTCAATCTTTTTCTGGCTTTGTTTGTTGACAATCCACGCCTCACAACTGTATAACAGTATTGGTTCTACATAACATTCAAGAACTCTCTGTCTGATGCTAATTGCTAGGCATTTGTTGGTAAGAATGCTTTTCATCTTCTTGAATGCTGTTTTGGCTTGGCCAATTCTGCTGGCTATTTCCGATGTGCATCTGCTGTCTAGTGAAACGATCGTTCCCAAGTATTTAAACTTATCAATCTGTCTCAAGGTTGTGCCGTTTCCTGTTGTTTTGATGAGGGGATTTCATGTTTTTACTGATCACCATGACTTCAGTCTTCCTGCTGTTTAGTTCCAACCCCTTACCTTTGCTTTCTATTTCTGGTATATTCACAAGGTTTTGTAGGTCTCTTTCGTTTTCTGCAATTAGCACAGTGTCATCTGCGTATCGAATGTTGTTTATCATTTTCCTCCAACCTTTAATCCAGGGTCTTCTTCTAGGTTTTTCATGATGTTTTCGCTATATAGTGAAAACATCTGGTGACAAAACACAGCCTTGTCTGACTCCTCTTTTGATGTTTTGGAAAGAGCTTATATCGTTTTCTATTCTCATTGCAGCTGTTTGTTCCCAATACATATTTCTGATTATTCGTAGATTGTTTCCATCAATATTGAGTCTTTCTAGTTGGCTGATCAATTCTTCATGTCTTACCCAATCGAAAGCCTTGGTATAATCAACAAAACATAAATATATATCCTTATTCAATTCGACTGACCTCTCTCTGATAGTTCTTAGAATGTATATGGCATTAATAGTCCCTTTCCCTTCCAAAAATCCACACTGTTCTCCTGCTATTTCTCTTTTGATTCTATTCCTTGTCCTCAACATGATTATTCTTAATAGGATTCTTGTTACATGATTCATCAAACTGATTGTGCGATGGAGTTCGCTATCTATAGCCCCTGTCTTCTTAGGAAGTGCAATGAAAATTGATTTTGACATATCTTTGGGGATTTTTCGAGTGTCATAAATTTCATTTAGGAGGACTGTTATTTTTGCAATACCAAATTCCTCAATCATCTCTGTAGTTATGCTGTCTGGTCCTGCGGGTTTTCCTGGTTTCATCTTTTTCAGTGCTGCTCTAACTTCATCTTTCATTATGGGTGGTCCTTCAACGTTCTTTCTTATAATGTGTTTTTCGTTTCTGAAATCTTCAAAAAAGTCTTTAATGTACTCTCCCAATCTGTCTAATTTGTTTGTCTTTTTCCATGATAAGTGTACCATCTTTCGATAATAAGCAACCAATTGATGTGTATGTATTTTTTTCCTATGGACAATTTCTTTAATTCGTCTGTACATGCCCTGAGGATCCGTTTTGTGTCGGTCTTCTATTTCTTTGCATTTTGTTTTCAGCCAAGCTTCCTTAGCTTCATTGGACCTATTCTTGATTTCTTTGTTTATCTTCCTGTACATCTCCTCCTTTCTCTATGCCTTCCTCCGTTCCTCCATCAAGCCTAGAATTTCTTTTGTCATCCAGTTCTTTATTTGCTTTTCTATCTACTTCAGTACGTTAAATGTTTTACGTATCACTTCATCTGTCTTTAAGAGTCCAAGATTTAATTTGATGTTGCTGTTGATCTATTTCGTTTTTCCTCAATTTCAGCCTAAATCTTCAAAATGCACGATTGTGGTCACTGTTGCAATCTGTACCTGGTAGTGTTTTTTTTTTTTTTTCTGACAGTAAAGAATTTCTAAATCTTTTATTAATCAGGATGTAGTCAGTATGATTTTTGGTATTATCTTCTGGACTCACCCAAGTCCATTTTCTTCTATCAGGCTGCTCAAACCAGGTGTTTCCTACTATGAACTCATTCATCTGTGCCCATTCTACAAGTTTCCCTCCTTTTTCGTTTTGTGTACCAAGGCCATGAGGTCCAACTATATTCTCCACTATATCCTGTCCCACTTTAGCATTAAAATCTACCATTATTATTGTAACTTCTTGTGATTTGCATCGAGCCTTGGCCATCTCTGATACTTCGTAGAAGTCGTCGATGTCTTCCTGAGGTCTTGCGTCTGTCGGTGTATACACCTGAATGATGTTGATATCAAATGGCCTGCCACCCAATTTAACCAGCAAAACTCTGTTGGGCATAGCCCTTTATCCGCTACTGCTTTTGATTTGCCCCTGTCCATTACATTGCCTACTCCTCTTTCATGTTAGTTTCCACTAGAATATATTAATGTACACTCTCCTGATCTTATTATGCTTGCCCCCTTCCATCTCACTTCCCCTAGTTCTAAAATACTAATGTTAAGCCTTTCCATCTCCATTTTGATATTGTCTAATTTACCGTTTTGCAACAATGTTCTAACAATGTTACAACGATACTGACAAGTACCACAAACCCCTCGTGCTGGTGAGGCACAAGTTGTCTCCACCTAACCCATAGGTTACGCTATTTTTAGACCAATTATCTCCCCACTTTTATCATCTTTACAACAACCAAAATGTATTCCTCCACTAGCAGCTTCTTCGACTGCATGTCCCGGCTGTCCTACGGTAACCCTTATCCATGTTATCATCTTGACACATTAGTACTTCCAACAGTGTTAATCAACAACAACAAAATAACTTATACTCTACTATATTTTGTCACGTACGTTAGTACTTCCAACAGTGTCGTGCAACTACCAGAAACCACTTATACTCTACTCATTTCCCACAGTGCTTCACAGATCCAGCCCAGTAAGACGACATCAGTGTGATTGTCTAAAATAACAGGACACAGGTGTTGCATCTCTGAGTTCTGAGCTTGATCATGAGGAATTGATCGCATCATGCAAGTTCATATGCATTTCCATAAAAAATGGCAATAATTATCTGGCAGAAACCTTGAGCAATTTGCTGGTAAGGTCTTGAACTGGAGAGAACGGGACCCATTAAACACTACGCTGAACCCACCAGAATGATTGCAGCATTATGATGAGCAGCCCACAGGCCAGATGTTATATTGCAGGCTGGTATTGTACTTGAGACATAACAGTTACAGTCCAGAGCTCAATCACCGGTTACAGCCAGCATGCATATGTTTAAATCCTAGTTAACAGCATCTCTGTGTCTACATCCTTATCATAATTTTGCAAAATACATCAGCAAATATTTCTGTCTCTTAACTGACATATTTGTGCATCTGTGTGTGTGGTTGCACAAACGTTAAGTCAGAAATGTCGCACTGAGGTTGTATCATCTGTATGGTTACATTCATGGCCACGTGACTAAAAGCAATTACTTCAATAGATATTAAAAGAAATAACGAATGATTCATGGTTGCAACCACACCAACAGAGTGTAAAATTACAAAAAGGAACAATGTTTTTATGGCTT